>CM029020.1:166448452-166629087 GCA_016801055.1 Panax notoginseng | reverse complement strand
AGATTGATTTTACTTTAAAAAATACCATCAATGGTCCAGATTGATTTAACTTATTACACTTTAGTACCCCTAAAGTTTTCCAAGTTTACATTATTTTCCTCTAACTTTTGTAATTCACTTATCTTCAATAAATACATTCTTAATACTTCAACAATTATTCATCATTAATATTATAACTCACAATATTTAACAACCAGATCGTTCCCAGGAAAGAGGGGGCTTTCCAATAAGGATTTCTCCCTATTGGCGCGCAATTAGGTGACCAAACCTCTCATCGACAGAACTTTTTAGACATTGTCAATATTGCAAATAATAATATGAATAACATTGTTGTCTCAATTATTGATTTAATAATATAAAATATTATATAGATGATAATGTGACAATAATTGAATCAAATAATGTGAGATACTATGCAATAATTACTGTAGTAATAATTAAGTATAACTAAGTGACTTCTCACGTAAGCATCAATAATCAATACCGTGTGCTACTATGCCACCACGCGTATTACTGTACTTTTATTACCAGGTAGTTTAACAGTAAAACTTTCGCCGTTATTTTTATAAAAAGATATTTCTATCGTTTTTTAACAATGACAATTCTTCCGTTGTGGGGTCCACCAATGATTGTGCCGTCATACGAATATTCCCTGTTAAAACGAATATTCCCCGACCAATCGAATATTCACTGACACAACGAATATTTTATATCAACTTGCTTACTTTGCAAAATTTTCCAAATATTACCCACAACTATAACATTATATCATATCCACACCATAATCTTCAAAAATATATTTCGAGAAAAATTATTCTTTATTCAAAAAAAGTTGGGGTCTTACAACCTCCCCTTCTTATGAAATTTCATCCTCGAAATTGGGGTATGTACCTGATATGTCGAAGATGTGAGGATACCTTAATTTCATTTTAGATTCTAACTCCCAGGTCATTTTCTCCACATCGTGGTTTCTCCACAAAACTTTGACTTGAGGTATAACCTTGGAGCGTAGAATATGATCCTTCTTATCTAAGATTTTAACAGCTACCTCTTTATACGTTAAATCTTCCTCTATCTCATCTTGTTCTAATTCAATAATGTGGTTCGGGTCTTTCACATATTTACGTAACATAGATATGTGAAAAACGTTATGAACACGAGACATACTTGGTGGTAAGGCGAGTCTATAGGCCACAGTTCCTACTTGATCAAGGATTATAAATGGGCCAATGAATCCAGGATTGAGCTTTCCTCTCTTTACAAATCTCGTAACTCCTTTCTATGGAGCAATACGTAACAGCACATGATCTCCAATATTAAATTCCACATCCTTTTGATGAAGATCAGCATAACTCTTTTGTCGATCTTGTGAGATTTTTATACGTTGTCGGATCGTTTGAATCTTTTTCGTAGTCATACGTACCAACTCCGGCCCCAACAACGTTGCTTCACCTACCTCATCCCAGAATACTGGAGAACGACACTTTCTTCCATACAACGCCTCAAATGGAGCTATGCCAATATTTGTTTGATAACTATTGTTGTAGGAAAACTCCACTAATGGTAAGAACTTGTCCCAAATTCCTTTGAAGTCAAGGACATAGAGTCTTAATAAATTCTCAAGAGTTTGAATAGTCCTCTTTGATTGTCCGTCTGTTTGAGGATGATACGCTGAACTAAATCGTAAATCCGTGCCCATAGCTTTTTGCAAACTAACCCAAAATCTTGAAGTGAATCTTGGGTCTTAATCAGAAACTATAGATACTGGCATCCCATACAATCTTACAATCTCGTTTATGTACATACGAGTAAGACGTTCAAGTGTACAAGTTTCTCGTATCGATAAGAAATGAGCAGACTTGGTTAATCTATCAACAATGACCCAAATTGTATTTATGCCTTGAGAAATCTTGGGAAGACCAGTAACGAAATCTGTAAGACCCCAATTTTTTTTAATAAAGATGAATTTTTCTATAAATATCATTTTTAAATATTATGGAATGAATTTGATATAATATTATAGTTGTGGGTAATATTTAAAAATTTTGCAAAGTACGCAAGTTGTTGTATAATATTCGATTGGTCGGGGAATATTCGTTTTAACAGGGAATATTCGTACAACGGCACAATCATTGGTGGACCCCACAACGGAATTATTGTCAGATTGAGAAAATAATAAAAATATTTTATAAAAATAACGGCGGAAGTTTTACCGTTAATACTGTTGAACTACTCGGTAGTAAAAGCACAGTAATACGCGTGATTACATAGTAGCACACGGTATTGATTATTGATGCTTATGTGATAAGTCACTTAGTTTTGTTTTATTAGTATTATTAATGTAATAAAATAGAAAAACTTTTTATATAAAACAGAATACTTTTATAAAGTTATTCATTTTATTAGATTATAAATAAAATATATTATATTTTATTTAAAAGATTTTGCTTTAAATATGGATCATCCGATTAAAAATAAATCAATCTGGACCGTTCGTGAATTAGTTACTATGCAGTCCATTCTTCTATAAATAGAAGTTCATTCGTTCATTATTTCTTACAAATTCACTAAAACTCTAGAGAGAGAAATTATAGAGGGAAAGAAGAAAAATATTCTGCTACTGCACTACTTATATATCCAGTACTCTTCTTCTTAAGATAAGGGGTATTATTTCTTTTGTATTCATGAAGAGAACTTCTGTTATTCCATTATTTATTATTCTGTTGGAATAACCTGTATACGCGGGCTACCCTATACTTAGTGAAATTCTTTTGTTATTACATTCTTTATTATTCTGTTGGAATATCATGTATGTGCGTTTTACGCCGGATCTGGTTCCGTCTTTATTATTCTGTTGGAATATCTTGTCTGTGCATTATACGCTGGACCTGGTTCTGTCTTTATTATTTTATTGGAATATCCTGTCTGTACGTTTTACGCCGGACCTAGTTCTGCCTTTATTATTCTGTTGGAATATCTTGTCGGTGCGTTTACGCCGGACCTGGTTCCATTATTTATTATTCTGTTAGAATATCCTGTCGGTGCGTTTATGCATGACCTGGTTCCATTATTTATTTTTTCTGTTAGAATAACCTGTCTGTGTGGTCTATTGCATGCTTGGTGAATTTTTTTGTTATTCCATTCTTTATTATACTCAGTTGGTTAAAGTTTTGGCTTTTATATTCTATGAAATTAGTGGAATATCTTTGATATTTGCGCTTCATCCAATATCTTTTTATGGAAATATTCTTCTGAGCATTCTTAAATTTTACTCTACAAAGCAGTATCATGTTGACAATTTGGACGTTGTTGGTTCCTGGATAAATTAATTTCTGAACTTATTTTATTGAATTCTTATATCATTGTCATCATCCTCATGTTTATATTTTGTTGAAAGTCATCTGTGGCATGTAGTGCATAGATGGACTTGGTATAATTATAACCAGGGATTATTCGATGTAATCATGGCCGTAATGTTATGAATAATGTGGTAAAAGTCCTCATTGGCCCGTAGTACATTGATGGACAGTTGTTGGCATGATCATGACCATTGATGAATACACAAATATCCTTGGCTCGTAGTGCATGGATTATTTATGGTCGTGACACTAATAAATATCCTTGGCCGTAGTGCAGGGATGATGTGGATTATTTATTAAGCTGGGTCTCAGCGATAAAAGTAATGAAAAACTTTTTAAATCATAAAAGATAGTAGATGTTATTCTCTACTTGACTCTTTTAACGGATAGCTTGTTCTGCTGCAGTTAAACTTGATGTTTGTTATATTTTATCAGTTTAACACTGTTGAAGGCTAACGATAATTTATTCTGCATTATCTTAGTCATAATATTTCTTACTGGGCTAGTTGAGCTTACCCTTTTGCTTTCATTGTTCTCTTCAGAAAATGAGAAAGTAGCGGGGACTAGTTGGGGAACGGAGTGACGGTTCAGATGATAGCATTAGTATTCCTCACTATTCTATGAAATAGTGTAAAAATAAATGTATTGAGGACATATTTTGAGTTTGAATCCTGTTTAGAAGAAAGTGTTGCATTAAAACTCACAACTTATGTTTTGTCGTATCTTACACGACAGTTGTATAATTAAGTTTTATTTGTATTTTGTACCATGTATTTGACCACTCAGAATAAGTGATGTATACCTATTTTGGGGACGTCACAAAATCCATGGTAATGTGCTCCCACTTCCATTCTGGAATTTCAAGTGGTTGCAATGGACCTTTTGGCACTTGATGCTCCACCTTGACTCGTTGACAAGTTAGACACCTTGAGATAAACCCCGCTATCTCTCTCTTCATATTGCTCCACTAAAATGTATGTCGAAGATCACGATACATTTTGGTACTCCCAGGATGGATTGCAAATGGTGTGTTGTGCGCCTCCATCATAAATTTATACTTCAAGTCAGAATCGTTAGGAACACAAAGTCTGGAGGTTACTCGAAGTATTCCTTTTTCATCGATTCTTGCTTCTGGAATAGCACCTTCTTGCACTTTCTTCTTCATACGTATTAGCTCCAGGTCTGTAGCTTGAGCAGCTTTAACTTTATCGATTAAAGTCAGTTTTACTCGTATATTTGCCATCATCACATGGGTCTCTAGAGTCTTTAGCTCTATCTCCATCCTTTGTAAGTCATACAAAATGGGCCTTTACGTTGACAATATCGCACTCGTACCTGCATATGATCTTCTACTCAATGCGTCAGCTACCACGTTAGCTTTTCCAGGATGGTATTGAATTGTATGATCCTAATCTTTCAACAACTCAAGCCAATGTCGTTACCGCATGTTGAGTTCCTTTTGGGTGAAGAAATATTTGAGGCTTTTATGATCCGTATAGATCTCCACTTTCTCCCCATACAGATAATGCCTCCAGATCTTTAGTACGAAAACGACAACTATCAACTCTAGATCATGAGTAGGATAATTCCTCTCGTATTCTTTGAGTTGTCGTGAGGCATAAGCTATGACTTTCCCATGTTGCATGAGAACACATCCTAACCCTTTGCCCGAAGCATCACTGTAGATGACAAATCACTCCGAGCCAGATGGTATTGTCAGAACAGGTGCTGAAATGAGCCTCCTCTTGAGTTCTTGAAAACTCTTCTCACATTCCTCGCTCCAACCGAATTTTATATCTTTTCGAGTCAGCTGAGTTAATGGAGTAGCGATTCGAGAAAATCCTTCCACGAATCTCCGATAATAACCAGCTAAGCCTAAAAAGCTACGTACTTCGGTCACTGACTTAGGTTGCTCCCAGCTTTGAATTACTTCAATCTTTGCCGGGTCAATAGATATTCCATGATTTGATATCACGTGCCCAAGGAATGCTACTTCCTCAAGCAAGAACTCGTATTTGTTCAACTTGGCATATAATTTGTTCTCACGAAGCTTTTATAGTATCAGCCTCAAGTGTTGCTCATGATCTTCACGACTTTTGGAGTAAATGAGAATGTCATCAATAAAGACAACCACAAAATGATCTAAATATTTCTTGAATACTCAGTTCATCATATCCATGAAGCCAACAGGAGCATTAGTCAATCCAAAAGGCATGACAAGGAATTCATAATGTCCGTACCGAGTTCTGAAAGCAGTCTTTGGGATGTCATCAGTTTTAATCTTTAATTGATGATATCCAGTACGAAGATCGATCTTTGAAAAGAATTTTGCGCCTTGCAACTGGTCAAACAGGTCATTAATGTGAGGAAACGGGTACCTATTTTTGATGGTGACATGATTCAACTTCTGATAATCAATACAAAGTCGTATACTCCAATCTTTCTTCTTTATGAATAGAATAGGAGCACCCCAAGGAGACGTACTAGGACGAATGAAACCGATGTCTAACAATTCCTGCAGTTGGGTCTTTAACTCCTGAAGTTCAACAGGAGCCATTCGATATGGGGCTTTGAAAATGAGTTTTATACCGGGTTTAAGGTCGATACAAAATTCAATTTCACGCTCTGGGGGTAGGCGAGGAAGTTCTTCAGGGAATACGTCAGGAAATTTATTAACAATGGAAATATCATTCAAATCTGACGTATTTTTGTTTAAATATGTGACATGGGCTAAGAAAGCTTGACATCCGTTTCTCAATAAACTAATAGCTTTATGGCTTGATATGACAGTGATTTACTTTAGTGGTTTGGTCGCTTGAATTCTCATAATAGGTTGGTTAGGAATATGAAAGCTAACAACCTTACGAAAATAATTAATTTTTGCATGATGCGTATTTAACCAATCAATCCCTAAAATCACATCAAACACAAGTATTTTTAAGGAAATAAGATTGACAGGTAATGTGAGGGTACCGATTTGAACCAAATAAGACTTATAAACAGTGGATGTTATAAGGGTTTCTCCCAATAGAGTTTCAATAGATAAATCAAAGTCTAATTTCTTCGGAGTCAAATTTAAACGTTGAGCGCAAGTAGGAGAAATAAAATAATGGGCAGAACCGATATCAAATAAGGTATAAGCTTCGCAAGAGTTTATGATTAGCTTACCCGTGATCACCTCGTTCGGATTCCTCACTTTTTGGGAGGTTACGATAAACGCTCTCCCTTAAACTACCAGTTTTGTCTTGTCTAGGACGGCCTTTGATGCCTCCATCCCAGCTGGACTTGACATTGGTGCACGACAAAATCGGGCTAGGTGACCATCTCTTCCACAATTGTAATATGCTTTGGACTGGTGCGTACAGTTTGGACTGATGTGTCCCTCTCCTCCGCATTTGTAATATACGACCGGTGGTCATTCTCCTTCCTTAACAACAGGTGCTGGTGCTGACGTCTTTCCATCATTATTGAATCTCCTCTTCTTGAAATTTCCACTTCTATTATCTTGGCCATGATTACCACCGGAGTGGTTACCATTTCTTGCATGTTGATTTCCTCCATGTTTGTTGTCACTGCTTCTATGACTACTACCACTGGTAGTATCGCTTTGCCTGCTGCTATCTCTTGGTTGGATTGACTCATTATCACGTTCCAATAACTGAGCCCTACTTAGAACATCTGAATACAAACACAGTTTGTGAGAAATTAAGTATTGACGTATCTCGGGTTTCAAACCTCTTAGAAACAACCGTGTCATTCTCTCTTCATTATCAACCAAGTGGGGCGCAAACCAGGATAACAATATGACATGGTCATATTGTTTTGCTCCAACTTGATAAACTCCACCTCCTTCATGTGACGAATACTCTCGGGAAAGTACTTGTCGTTGAACAGCTCTTGGAACTTCTCTCAAGACATCTTGAGTGCGGCAGGCTGGATACGTTTTACTGATTCCCACCAGTAATCTGCTTCTCCTCTCAACATGAAGGTGGTAAAGGGAACCTTTTGCTCCTTGGAGCATCCCAAGACATCAAATACCTTGGTGATCTGCTTTATCCACGTCTCCGCCTTAAGTGGTTTTGGCTTTCCCCAAAACTTCGATGGTCCCATCTCCTTGAATTATTTAGCGGTGACCATCTGTAAGTTGCCAGTATGTCCACCTGCATTTTGAACAGGAGCTGCTCTCGCCTGATGTTGCATGAATTGCATGAAGCCTCTTAACATCCCATCGTTCCTCATTTGATTGGTGTTGTTGTTTAAATGAGGATTATTGTCTTCCTGTTGCACATTATCCTAAGTATTGATCGTTGGTGACTCAAAGGTCTCATATGCTTCATTGCTTATCTCGACATTTCAGATGCCATTTTCAAATACTGCCACAAAATAAGGGTTAATTGACATGCCACATATTATCCCTATACTCTAACCGACCAATTAAATACCAAATAAACTTAGGTAGGTCATACTAGCGAAGGAATTTCCTGTCTCTCCCCTCGTAGTTCTTGTCTCACATCTCAGCCAGGGATCATATCCCTAAGCTCTGATACCAACTGTGACACCCCCAAAATAGGTATACATCACCCATCTTGGGTCGCCAAATATATGGTACAAAATAAAAATACAAACTTAATTATACAACAAGAGCTGAGAGTTTTTACATGAATATTGTCTCATAGATAGTATCCAAACTCAAATTCAATCCTCATTACATTTATTATCACACTAAATAGTGAGGATTACTAAAACAGCCATCTCCGACCATCACTCTATTCCCCGACTAGTCCCGGCTATGTTCTTATTTCCTGAAGAGAATAATGAAAGCAAAAGGGTGAGCTCAACTAGCCCAGTAAGAAATATTATGACTAAGATAATGCAGATTAAGTTATCGTTAGCCTTCAACAATGTTAAACTGATAGAATATAATAGACAACAAGTTTAACTACAGCGGAACAAACAATCCATTAGAAGAGTCAAGTAGAGCATGATATCTACTATCTTCTATGATTTAAAAAGTTTATCATTAACTTTATTGCTGGAACTCTGCTTAATAAATAGATCACATCATCGAATCATCCCTGTACTACGGGCCAAGGATATTCATTAGTATCACGTCCATAAATTATTCGTGCACTACGGGCCAAGAATTATTCGTGTAATCATCAATGGTCATGACTATACCAAATTATCCCTGGTCATAATCATACCAATCAATAGTCCATCTATGCACGTAAGCCAAATATGACTTTCATCACAATATAAGCATGAGGATGATGACAATGATATAAGAGTTCAATTAAAAAAAAGTAAAGGTTAAATTTTTAAAGATTTATAATTTAATTTATCCAGAATTCAATAATGTCCAAATTTTCAACATGATACTGCTTTGTGGAGTAAAATTCAAGAATAATATCCATGTATCAAAATAATTTGGACAAAAAAGAAATAATTTTTTTGGTGAATAGTATCCTGTGAGTAGCAGTTCGAGAATAGTATCCCGATATGAAAAGTGTCCCGAATACTCGAATGAATAATATTTGAGTGAATAGTAACTTGGTGAATAGTAGCCCGTGAATAGTAACTCATGAATAGTATTCCAGCATAAAAAGTGTCCCGAATACCCGAGTGAATAATATTTTAGTGAATAGTAATCGGGTGAATAGTAATCTGTGAATAGTACCCCAGGTGAAAATATTGATATTTAATAAAAAAGTTTAGATCAATATTCCAATGAAACGATACTGGATGAAACACAAAATTTCAAGGATATCCCACTAATTTCAGGTATTATAGAAGCAATACTTACCATAGTAAGTTTAGATTTAAGAATATGAAAAGAAATAACATACAAAACTGCAAATGGATTTTCACCTGTCATACGGTATATAATTCGCGTAGACAAGTTATTCCGACATATTAAAGAATGAATACGAAAAAATAGTATTCCTTATGAATACGAAAGAAATAATATCCCTTACCTTAGTAGAAAGCTGGATACTGCAAAAGTAAAGTAGCAGAATACTCTTCTTCTTGCTCTCTATAGTTTCTCTCTCTATAGTGTCTCTTGTGAATCTCAGTGAATTGGTGAGAATGAAAGAAGAATTAAGCTTCTATTTATAGGAGAATGGACTAAATAGTAACTAATTCACGAATGGTCCAGATTGATTCACTATTAGAACGGACGGTCCAGATTGATTTACTTTAAAACCACCACCGACGGTCCAGATTAATTTACTTTTAAAACCACCACCGACGGTTCAGATTGATTTACTTTTAAAACTACCACCGAAGGTCCAGATTGATTTACTTTTAAAAATACCATCAATGGTCCAGATTGATTTAACTTATTACACTGTAGTACTCCTAAAGTTTTCCAAGTTTGCATTATTCCCCTCTAGCTTTTGTAATTCACTTATCTTCAATAAACACATTCTTAATACTTCAACAATTCATCATTAATATTATAACTCACAATATTTAACAACCAGATCGTTCCCAGGAAAGAGGGGGCTTTTCAATAAGAATTTCTCCCTATTGGCACGTAATTAGGTGACCAAACCTCTCCTCGACAGAACTTTCTAGACATTGTCAATATTGCAAATAATAATATGAATAACATTGTTGTTTCAATTATTGATTTAATAATATAAAATATTATGCAGATGATAATGTGACAATAATTGAATCTAATAACGTGAGATACTATGCAACAATTATTGTAGCAATAATTGAGTATAACTAAGTGACTTCTCACATAAGGATCAATAATCAATACCCCGTGCTACTATGACACCACGCGTATTACTGTACTTTTACCACCGGGTAGTTCAACAGTTTAGCGGTAAAACTTCCGCTGTTATTTTTATAAAAAGATATTTCTGTTGTTTTATAACTACGACAATACTTCCGTTGTGGGGTCCACCAATGATTGTGCCGTCGTATGAATATTCCCTGTTAAAATGAATATTCTCCGACCAATCGAATATTCACTAACACAACGAACATTTTATATCAACTTGCTTACTTTGCAAAATTTTTCAAATATTACCCACAACTATAACATTATATCATATCCACACCATAATATTCAAAAATAAATTTCGAGAAAAATTATTCTTTATTCAAAAAAAGTTGGGGTCTTACAATTACTTTGTTACTGAGGACTTGTTCTTTCTTGTCAACTATCTGAACATGAACTTCTTCGCAGGACAGAACCTTCTCAACTTGCAAGTGTTCATATTCTATGACATGTTTATAATTTGGTTTATATGGTCACAACACTGAAATATGAAAAACATTGTGAATATGTTCTAATTATGGAGGTAAAGCTACCTCATATGCCACTTCACCAACTCTTCGCATCACTTCAAAAGGTCCAATGAACCTCGGACTCAGTTTCCCCTTTTTGCCAAATCAGATTTTCCCCTTCTAGGGAGAAACTTTTAGGAAAACAACACTCCCAACTTCAAATTCTCTTTTCTGGAGATGTTGGTCCGCATATTTTTTTTGTCTGTCTTGGGCAACTAGCAATCTGGTTCTTATCACATTGACTGGAAGTTTGCTGCACCAATTCTGGTCTTAATAGCTGTTGTTCACCAACTTCATCCCAACACAAATGCATGCAATCAGCTTCAACCTCGGCACTCACACTGAGGCACTCAATACAAGACCCGGAGATAACAACGGGAAAACAGGCACATCTCAGAGATGACACTGAGGACCTTCAACAGTTACAGCAGTCCAATCTCAGAGATAACCCTGAGCAACGTCTGCTTTATCAGTCCAAACCGACAATAACCCCGGTGAGGGGCAAAGTCATCATCTTGTCACCTTGACGCCACATCGCACTGTCTCAACATTTCATACATAGAGGTCCAATCCCGAGTGACTATTACGCAGGACAACGGATAGAATTTGAAGCTTGAATACCGGAGGGCATAGTCCCATCTTCATGACTTCGTACAACCTCTAATCCCATGTTATTGCATAACTCTCGACAACGGCGGTCCGAAATAGGTCTTACATACCTCAGTCGGATGCCCGGATTGCAATTCTAAAAGTTCGAGCAGACATTACTGTGCATGCGTGCACGTACTTTGAGACGACGTGACCCGCGAAGCCTGGGGTAACCCGGCCAACTGCAGGTACATCTGCGGCCTAGCCACAGGTACATGCGGCTACCCGCCCTTTATAAATAGAGGGCTTGGGGTGGCCATTTTGCAAGAGAAAAAAGGCGAGGAAGCCTTGTCCAATTTGCTCTGTACTCACCCTATATTGAGTGCTTTCTCATTTTAAACACTTGTGAGCTCACATATAGCTACTTTTTGTACCGCCGGGAGCCGAGTGTTCATCCCTTTAAAGATATAGAAGTCTTCTTTGACAGCCCACTGTAAGTATTCTCACACACTTTAAAACCTTTCTCTTCATCTTTACACACACCAATCTTCGCGTTTAGAGTCGTGTTGCGTGTGTATGCCCGGACTTCGGTCCGTGGTTTCATTTCAGTTTGTACATATATATATATACTTATATATATATATATATATATATATATATATATATATATATATTTTATATATGGACTAACATTATCGAGTTATGCCTCGATTGAGCCTAGACTTCGGTCTGGAGCGTTTATTTTCTTTCGTATATATATATATATATATATATATATATATATATATATATATATTAAAGCAGTAAACGCTTCGGATGTAAAATCCAGGCTCATCGAACAAAGTTCGACACACAGTTCATATATATATATATATATATATTTATGTTTAGTCCCGCCTGGAGTTTACTTCGTGGCGGTTGATTGCTTTTACAGCTTTATTTACATTTCTGATCCCCCATGGAGGTGCTTCGTGGTGGTTGATCATGTCTGTATATATATATATTTACAGCTTTTATATATATACCTATTTACTGCTTTATTATCAATTGCGGCATCATGTGAGCCTAGGAATCATGTGATCATAGATTCAGTTTACTGGATATAAATTTGGTTCCCGTGATGGACATTTCAGCTGTAAGCAGCTTGTAAATTTATTCACGGTGTTCAGATTTTCTCAAATGGTTTTCATACCCACGAGGAGTTCGGCACTATTTGGTATATTATTTTCTCGAAGATGCTTCGCATCTCGAAAATTAAAAACAATCAAGCCGAACACTTAATATAAAATGGGAGTTTAAAAGGTCTCAATTACTATTGAGCACAAGGGTTTGAAAAACCTCTTTTATAAAACATCACTGCCATATCTTGCTTGAAAACTAAATTTTTACATAAATTCAAACGACCCTGTGTATATAGGTGCGAACGAGGCCTCGCACTACTGCCAAATAACAGCACATTGACCCATACACACACACACACGTTCATATAACAGTTTCTTAAAAAGTGGCGGTCACCGTGGTAACACGGATGTCGGTGGGTGCCTAATACCTTCCCTCCGCATAATCAAGTCCCCAGACCCTAATGAATCTCGGTTTCACCGACCCGTTTAGCAGTGTCACATCACTGGTCAATGTGCAAACATTTTCTCGGTTGTGTTGGTACAACCATATAAAAAACCAACTGGTGACTCTTAACAGTCCATCGTCGACATGATACATGTCGAACCTTTTTCACTTGTTTTTTCAAACAAATCTCACCTAACATGAGAACACCAAAGAATAAGTAATGAAAAACGACAAATAGAAATCCCGACGTCGACAGGTGGCGACTCTGCTGGGGATACCAGTAAGAGGACTTAAGCCACTATTGCAAACTTTTTAAAACTGTTATATGCTTGTGTGTGAATGTTGCATTTACATTTATGATGAATGTGTACGAATGCGTATATTTTTCTCCGCTTAATGCTTTACACTATATCTGCTTGTGATATTAGTGCTTCTCACACATGTCATCATTTTTATAAACGGTGAGACACGTTGTATGTGAATGTATGTTGCGTGGTTCCTCCATCAGGGGGCTATCCTGTCGGTGTTTGATTACTAGACTCGTAGGAAGACTAATTCCAACGAGGCTCAGGAAAGGCACCACCCAAATTCGCTCCAGTTGAAAGACCGGATTAACTTCCCATTAAGTAAATTGCGATGATTTGGGAACCTTCATGCCAAAAAGCCGCGAGAGTAACCTAAGATAGGTTAGCCTCTGATAAACCAAACACGGAGGAAAGTTTCTTCTTGCTTTTTCATCTTAAAATTACTTGTAAAGTCAATTACTTGTAATTTCATTCCATATTCATCTCCATGTAATGAGAAATATGAAGAAACATGTATACATACATATTTAAATTAAAACATGCTATCCTGGATTACAAATAGCTAACATCCACCTTGCAGGATAATATTCCTAGAACGGATACATAACATGTAAACATTTACGCATTCCCTAAAGACTAAACTACGTAAGTCTTTTGCAGGGAAGCAATCAGACCTATCACCCAATCAAAATACAAAAAGGCCACGAGCCTACAGTTAATTATGTCGTCATCAGACCAGATTGACCTTAATCCAGTTTCGCGCAAAGAATTTGACGAATTAAGTAAACAAATCACAGATTTGGCTGTTCTGCTTAAAGAACTACACCAGTCTACTCAGGGTATGAGGATACCCATGCATGCTGAATCCTCTACACAAGGAGGAAACCAAGGTCCTGATAAAGCCATTACAGAACCTGAACTGCAGTTGGATACGACCAATAAGATTCATGATATCACCCATCTCAAAGGAGATCCAGACACCGGTGACATCAGGAAGAAAGTCCTTCAAATGGAAGAAACCCTTCGTGCGATCAAAGGAATTGGAGCACACGAAAGTGTCTCATATGCTGACCTTTGTAAATTCCTTGGTGTTCATTATCCAGAAAAATTTAAAAGTCCTGACTTTGAAAAATATGATGGGTTAGGAGATCCTTACACACATTTGAAGGTGTTCATTGGAGAACTTGGATCTTATACAGAGGACGAAAAGCTTAGGATGCAGCTATTCCAAAAGAGTCTGACTGGAGAAGTCCGTTCGTGGTATACCAGATTAGATAATTCAAAGATCTATAGTTGGGAGGAGCTAGCTCACACCTTCCTCACTCAATACAGCTTCCAATCTCAGATGGCTCCTGACAGGTACCAGATTACCAAGGTCAAGAAACAATCCAATGTGTCTTTCAGAGAGTATGCTCAAAGGTGGACGCGCCTTGCTGCTCAAGTTATTCCTTCCATAACGGAGTTAGAAATGGTCATGACCTTCATAGACATACAGGAACCTCCTTTCTATGAAAGAGTCTTAGCTGGCATTGGTAAACCATTTTCTGAAATGATTAACATGGGGATATGGCTGAGATGGGATTGAAGTCAGGGAAAATTCAATACCTAGCTGCCCTTAAAGCTGTTGTTGAGCACATCCAATCCAAAAATTATGGAAACAACCCCCGAAGGGTTCATAAAAAGAAAGAGGAGGATGTTTTCTTGATACTACAGGGTCAAAAAGGCAGTCAGAATATACCTATCTAGAGGAGAAATTACACTCCCTTTCAAGCACAGTCTTCAAACCCTCCATTACTAAAAGGTGGAGAAGTCAAACGCCCTCGAGTGTTCACACCCTTAGGGGACTCGCTCGAGAACATTCTCACTCTTCTAACAACTCAGAAGAAAATTACGCATCTTCTTCCACCAGCCAACCCTAATGGGAGGGGTTTCAATGCTGCTCGAAAATGTGCTTATCATACCGGGGCACCTGGACATGATACTTAAGATTGTTGGGCCTTGAAACACAAGATCCAAGATTTAATAAACAACAGTGAGATCGTGGTCACCAAACCAGATCAACCTCACGTACAAGTTAGCCTTCTTCATCAACACAAAGAGGAAGAGGTCAACATGATCAATTAGAGTAGTGGGCAGAGTTCTAATTTTAACGATAAATCATCCCAGATCATCAAAGACGGTGTTAATAAATGGGATTATGCAAAGTTCCAGTTCGCAGTGGAACGAAAGATGAAAGCTCTGTGTAAGTAGATAGAGCAATTGGTAGAACTGGTGACCTATCAGCATCAAGTCACACGCCAATTAGTCAGCCAGGAGTATGCTAGTCTACTTCCTTTTGTTGCGAATACTCCCTTCGTCACCTTCAGAGAAAGAAACACTGGAAGATAAATTGACGAAGAGAGCAAGTGCCAAAGCCCGTAGGGATTTTGTCAATAGAAGGGAATTTACATACTTGGGCCAACCTATGAAGGAGATACTTCAGATGCTGATCAATGAAGGAAGGATCACTTCCCTTCTACCTGCGATTAATTCTCGTTAAGGACGGTTTAATTCTGATGGAGTATGACAATATCACTCCCATTCTCGCGGTCACAACATGGAAGAATGCTGGGCACTCCGCCACCTTATTCAGAACTTAATTGACAGCGGTGTCCTACAGCTAGCAGAAGATGACACGGTGCTATTTGAGAGTGAGAATACTTGTCCTACTAAATGGAAGGGACTGGTAGAAGTTATATCCGTTGAGGCTAATGGGACTGTCAAATCTCTCACAATGCAAGCAATTCAACTCAAAGGAGTTGACAATCCATTGAAAGTGGCTGCTCCCGAGTCGATCAACTTGCTATTCAGATCACAATATCCTGTTATCAGCTTACAAAAGGTCCCATGGAAATATGGAGAAGCTGAAGGATCCACCTCTCATAAAACTGCGACATTGTCGAAGGAAAATCCACTGTATCTTCCCCAACGGGTGATGAAGTCTACCATCAAATCAAAGGGGAAAATATCCATGGAGAAGATTGAAAAATTTCTCTGCACTATGGGTCATAACAAAGCCAAGGTGGTTTTAAGCTTAAGAGAAGCTCCACATCGAATTTCAATTCTGGACTTAGTTTTAACTTCCAAGGATCATAGGAAGATCTTGCTGAAGGTTTTGGAAGAAGCCTACTTGCCAACAGCAGTGGATGTGGAAAAATTTCAACATTTGGTTGATCACGTTTTTAACAACAATGTGATATCTTTCACTGATGATGATATACCCCCCGAAGGGACCGGTCATTGCAAGCCGTTACACATTACGGTTTTGTCCTCCGGGTACATGCTAGCTGGAGTCTTGATAGGTGGAGGTTTGTCTCTGAATATATGTCCTTACGCTACTTTGCTGAAGATGAATGTCAATCTCAAACGGATTCGAAGTAGCCATACGATCATCAAAGCTTTCGACGGACCCCGCCGAAATTCAGTCAGAGAGATTGAGCTACCAATCGAAATTGGTCCCCATACATTCTGCATACCTTTTCACGTGCGCAAAATAGATTCAGGATACAACCCGCTATTGGGAAGACCGTGGATTCATATGGCTGGGGCCGTCCCCTCCACTCTTCATCAGCAATTGAAATACATCATGAATGACAGCATAGTCACGGTTAACGCTGAATTGGAATGTCCTAAACAAAGTGACATACCCCTCATCAGTTTCAATTCATAAGTTGAGCCGGTCAGTTTTCGTGCCCTGGACGTGAGCAACACTCACTACCACCCTATTGGGGTGCCACTTCTCACACCCAAGATTTCTGCCGAAGTAATGTTGGCTACTCAAGAAATGATATCTTTGGGTCATCAACCGGGACAAGGGCTGGGTAAAAGTCATCAGGGTATTAAGCACTCGATTCAAGTGATCAGACAAACTGGGACAGCTGGACTGGGTTATTCTGCCAGTTCCAGTCAAAGGAATCCACATAAGCCTCATCAGATTCCTCCAGCTTCAGTTACACGATAATTGTCTTCACCTGCGAATCCTGAGTCCGTACAACCTCTTGTAAAGGTGCCAGCCAGCATAATGGCTATGTTGTTTCCCAAGACAATACCGGTAAAGGTGAAAGAAGTCTTTGTTCCAGACCCCAGAGTGGAAGAGGAGGAATGAAGAATTAAGCAAGACATCATCAGAATGATGTCAGGCATACGTATCATTGTCTATGATGAACATACAAATAAATACACCCAGACGATGATTGCCCAGAAGTAATGGTCATCATTCGAGAGAAGGAGGACAATGACAACCCCTCCCTCACTGCAGTCCACCAGGACTTTGCCCTCGACAATTAGAGCAGCACTCCTTACATTGGTCTACGAGGGTAAAATGGGCAGAAACTCTTTCTGCCCTGTAGATATCATAACTGCTTACTTTTCTGTACAATATTAGCAGTTGTTTTGTCAGTACATGCTAACACTGTGTATGATCAAACCATTCCAAATATACTAAGTGAAAGCATATTTTGTTTTAGGACCCTGAATTTAGATGTGCTTGTACTTGCTCATAAGGTGCCTCTTCTCCACAAGGATTGTAACTTTGATGTAGAGTTGGATCCAGCCTTGATGGAAATACACGAGGACATTGAGGTGCCTCTGGAGATTAAAGAATGGGTCGAAGATAAACCTTAACCCAACCTTGATCAAACCCCCCTTCCTTTAATCTTAGAACCTTAGAAAGCCCTAAGTTAATCCAGATTGGTTCAGACCTTACCCTAAACCAAAGGAATGACATGGTTGCACTACTAACCCAATTCCAAGATATGTTTACATGGTCTCATGAAGACATGGTGGGTTTATCCACTGACATTGTTCTTCATCGCCTTCCCATTAAAGAGGGATTCAAGCCGGTCAAGCAGAAGCTCAGGCGATTGAAACCTGAGTGAAGTTTAAAGGTGAAAGAAGAAATTGTGAAATAATTTTATGATGGTATTATTATGGTGTCTACATATCTTGAATGGATATCTAACATCGTTCCCATGCCTAAGCCTGGAGGAAAGGTGCGAGTTTGCGTGAATTACCAGGATCTAAACAAAGCTTGCCTTAAAGATAGCTTTCCCGTGCCATTTATCCATATTCTCATTGACAATACTGCTCAATACGGCATGTACTCATTTGCAGATTACTTTGCGGGGTACCACCAGATTATGGTTGCTGAGGAGGATCGTGAGAAAACTGGTTTCATCACGCCTTGGGGAACCTTTTGCTATAGACGATTTTTATTCGGCCTCATCTAAGCCGGAGCCACCTATCAATGAGATATGACGGCTCTTTTCCTCGACTTAATGCACAAAGAGATAGAAATCAACGTAGATGACATCATTGTCAAGTCCCGAAGGGAAGAAGACCACTCAGACCATCTCAGAAAGCTCTTCAACAGGTTGCATAAGTACAACTTGAAGTTGAATCCAGTCAAGTGCGCCTTTGGTGTTAAATCAGGCAAGTTGTTAGGATTCCTAGTCAGCCACAAAGGAATTGAGCTGGATCCCACCAAAATCTAGGCCGTCACGGAAATGCCCATTCCTCAGATAGAGAAGGAAATACTGGGATTTTTGGAAAGAATCAACTTCATTAGCATGTCTATTTCTCAACTCACAGCAACCTGTGAGCCTATCTTCAAGTTGTTAAGGAAGAATTCCTCCATGAAATGAAATGACGAATGCCAAAAAGCCTTCCTTATAATAAAAAAGCAACTAGTCAAAGATCTTGTTTTGGTACCACCCAGGGATGATGTTTCCCTATTCATGTACCTGTCCATAAGTGAATGCCATGGGTTGTATGCTGGGACAGAAAGACGATAGAGGCCAAGAACGAGCTATCTATTACTTTAGCAAAAGATTTACCAGTAGTGAACACAAGTACAGTCTGATTGAGAAGACTTGTTGTGCTTTAGCATGGGCTTCCATGAGGTTACAGAATTACCTCCATGGTCACACAACCCATCTCATATCCCACGTGGACCCTCTCAAGTACATGTTCAATAAACCCATGTTAAATTGTCTGCTGTCCAGATGACAGTTGATCCTATAAAAATTTGATATCGTCTACGTGACGCAAAAGTCCATCAAAGGTTAAGGAATTACGGATCAACTGGCCGCTGCGCCTACAGGGGATTTCAAACCCTTGGAAACCTACTTCTTAGATGAAGGGGTAATGAAAGTTCAGCAACACCATCAGTATGATACATGCCATACATGGAAAATGTATTTCGATGGAGCTGTTAATATGGAGGGTTCTGGAGCTGGAGCAGTTCTAGTGTCCGGTACGGGGGAGCAGTATCTCATGGCCGTCAAATTGTAGTTTGTCAGCACTAACAACACAGCTAAGTATGAAGGCTGTCGCATGGGGCTAAAACTTGCCCGTTTAATGGGCATCAGGCGATTAACTATCTTTAGGGATTCGGAGTTGGTGGTCAAACAATCCACGAGAATCTATCAAACCAAAGAGCTACATTTGCTGCCTTACCATCGACAAGTTTTACAGATGGTTTTGGAGTTCGAAGAAATCTCCTTTCTACACATTCCTCGTAATAGGAATGACTTTGCAGACGCGTTAGCAACTTTGGCCTCCTTGATTCACATGTCGGACAAGGAACACATGCCAAGTGTTACATTTACCTTGCACAAGGCTCCAACCTATGGGAACTATGTTGGAGAAGTATCGAATGAGCTACCTCCCATCCAGCACCCTTGGTATCAGCATATCAAGGAGTACCTACGAGATAGATCTACACCCGTTGAGGTGAGCCCGACTGAGAAAAGGCGGATCCGTCGAATTGCTGTGAAATTCTACCTGAGCGGAGATGCAATCTATAAAAGAGATGTAGGACTAGGTCTCCTCAGATGTCTAGACCAGCACCAAGCTCAGAGACTCATGGATGAGGTCCATGGTGGAGTATGTGGCCCACACATAAGTGGCCCCTTACTTGTTAAGAAGATCCTTAGAACAGGACATTACTGGCTTACCCTCAAAGCTGACTGTGATGATCACATCAAGAGGTGCTATCAATGACAAATTTATGGAAATGCCATCCACGCCCCTCCGAGGGAGCTCCAAAATATGAGTTCACCTTGGCCCTTCTCAATGTGGGGAATGGATGTGATTGGACACATCGATCCCAAAGCCAGTAATGGGCATCGCTTTATATTCACCATGATCGACTACTTCACCAAGTGGATAGAAGCAGCCTCCTTCCTCAGGGTTACCAAAGAAGTCATCATTGTGTAGACACCCAAAATTTTCTGCACACCTGTTACTGACATTGTAGGAGGGCAGATTTATCTTTCAGAGATAACCCTGGAAGACAACTCATATCCAGTCCGGATACTACCGGAAGCTCAGTCTCAACCCCAGAACACACACCGGGAGTAACAGCTCTAACCTCGGCGATAACCCCGAGGCCTGTAGTTCCAATACCGAAACACACACCGGAGAAGACCACTTCATCCTGGAGATAACCCCAAGATATTCTGTCTCAGTCCCAACACTGGTAATAGCAGATTCAAACCTTGGTGATAACCCCAAGGAAGGCAGTTGCAGTTCCGGAGATAACCCCAGAAATGCTTGTTTCAAATGCAATCAGCTTCAATCTCGACGCTCACAACGAGATACTCAATACAAGACCTGGCAATAAAACCAGGAGGACAGGCACACCTCAAAGATGACACTGAGGACCTTCAACCATTGTAGCAGTCCAATCTCAGTGATAACCCTGAGCAACGTCTGCTTTATCAGCCCAAACCGGAGATAACCCTGGTGAGGGGCAAAGTCATCATCTTGCCACCTTGACGCCACATCACGCCGTCTCAACATTTCAAACATATATTTCAACACAGCAATGTCCCACAAGAATCAAGGAAGACCAATCCCGAGTGACTATTGCGCAGGATAACGAATAGAATTTGAAGCTAAAGACCAGAGGGCATCGTCCCATCTTCATGACTTCGTACAAACTCTAATCCCATGTCATTGCGTAACTCTCGACAACGGCGGTCTGAAATAGGTCATGTATACCTCAGTCGGATGCCCTGATTGTAATTCTGAAAGTTCAAGTGGACATCACGTTGCATGCGTGCACGTACTTCGAGACGGCGGGACCCGCGAAGCTCAGGGCACCCCGGGCAGCCTCTGGCACACCTGCGACCCACCCTCTATAAATAGAGGGCTTGGGGTGGCCATTTTGTAAGAAAAAACGGCGAGGAAGCCCTGCCCAATTTGCTCTGTACTCACTCTAAACTGAGTGCTTTCTCATTTTAAACACTTGTGAGCTCACATATAGCTACTTCTGTACCGACAGAAGCTAGTGTTTATCTACTTTAAAGATATAGAAGTCTTTTTTGGCAGCCCACTGTAAGCCTTCTCACACACTTTAAAGCATTTCTCTTCATCTTTGCACACACTGTTCTTCACATTGAGAGTCGTGTTGCGTGTGTATGCCCGGACATCGGTCCGTGATTTATTTTTAGTCTGTATATATATATACACTTATATATATATATATATATATATATATATATATATATATTTATATACTGACTAACATTATCGAGTTATGCCTCGATTGAGCCTAGACGTCTGGAGCGTTTAATGGCTTTCTTATATATATATATATATATATATATATATATATATATATATATATATATATATATATATATATATATATAAACTATGTGTCGAACTCTGTTTGATGAGCCTAGACTTATGTCTGGTGCGTTTAAATGCTTTCGTATATATATATATATATATATATATACTTATATATATGAACTGTATGTCGAACTTTGTTCGATGAGCCTGTATTTCACATCTGGTGTGTTTACTGCTTTATATATATATATATATATATATATATATATATATATATATATATATTTACATTTCGTCCCACCTGGAGTTTACTTCGTGGTGGTTGACCCTTTTTACAGCTTTCTGTACATTTCGTCCCGCTTGGAGTTTCCTCCGAGGCAGTTTATAGCTTTTACAGCTTTATTTACATTTCTGATCCCCCATGGAGGTGCTTCGTGGCTGGTGATCATGTCTGTAGATATATATTTACAGCTTTTATATATATACCTGCTTACTGCGTTTATATCAATTGCGGCATCATGTGAGCCTAGGAATCATGTGATCACAGGTTCAGTCCACTGAATCTAGATTCGGTTCCCGTGATGGACCTTTTCAGTTGTAAGCAGCTTGTAAATTTATCTGTGATGTTTGGATTTCCTCAGATGGTTTTCATACCCACAAGGAATTCAACACCTTTTTGTACATTATTTTCATACAGATGCCTCGCATCTGTAAAATAAAATCAACCAAGCCGAATACGGAATGAAATGGGAGTGTAAAAGGTCTCAATTACTATTGAGCATTGGGTTTGAACTTCTTTTATAAAACATCACTGCCATATCTTGTTTAAAACTGAATTTTTACATAAATTCAAACCTTGTGTATATAGGTGCGAACGAGGCCTCGCACTACTTCCAAATAAAAACACATTGACCCACACACACACACATTCATATAACAGTTTCTTGAAAAGTGGCGGTCACCGTGGTAACACGGATGTCGGGGGGTGCCTAACACCTTCCCTCCGCATAAGCAAGTCCCCGGACCCTAAATGAATCTCGATTTCACAGACCCGTTTAGCAGTGTCACATCACTGGGTCAATGAACAAACCTTTTCTCGGTTGGGTTGGTACAACCAGTTAAAAAACCAACTGGCAACTCTTACAGTCTAATCGTTGACATTACACATGTCGGACCTTTTTTACTTGTTTTTTCAAACAAATCTCACCTAAAATGAGAACACAAAAGAACAGGTAACGAAAAAGGACAAATAAAAATTCCGACGTCGACAGGTGGCGACTCTGTTGGGGACTCCAGTAAGAGGACTTAAGCCGCTATTACAAGCTTTTCAAAACTGTTATATGCTTATGTGTGGATGTCTCATTTACATTTATGATGAATGTGTACGAATGCATATCTTTTCTGCGATTAATGCTTTACACTATATCTGCCTGTGATATTAGTGCTTCGCACATGTCATCATTTTCATAAACAGTGAGACACGTTGTATGTGAATGTATATTGTGTGGTCCCTCCACCAGGAGGCTATCCTGTCAGTGTTTGATTACAGGACTCGTAGGAAGACTAATTCCCGCGAGGCTCAGGAAAGGCACCACCCAAATTCGCTCCAGTTGAAAGACCAGGTTAACTTCCCGTTGAGTAAATTGCGATGATTTGGGAACCTTCATGCCAAAAAGCCGTGAGAGTAACCTAAGATAGGTCAGCCTCTGATAAGCCAAACGTGGAGGAAAGTCTCTTCATGCTTTCTCATTTCAAATTACTTGTAAAGTCAATTACTTGTAATTTCCATTCCATACTCATCTCCATGTAATGAGAAATATGAGGAAATATGTGCATATACATATTTAAATTAACATGTTACCCTGTATTACGAATAGCTAACATCCGTTTTGTAGGACCAAACTCCTGAAATGGATACATTACGTAGCATGTTAACATTTACACCATCCCTAAAACTAAATTATGCCAGTTTTGTTGCAGGGAAGCATTCAGACCTATTACCCAGTCAAAATTCAAAAAGGCCGCAGGCCTACAACCAATCATGTCTTCCTCTGACCAGTCTAATCCAGTTTTTCACGAAGAATTTGATGGATTAACTAAACAAATTTTAGATTTGGCTGTTCTGCTTAAAGAACTACATCAATCTACTCAGGGTCCAAAGATACCCGTACATGCTGAATCCTCTACACAAGGGGGAACTCAAGGTTCTGATAAAGCCATTACAGTACCTGAACTGCAGTTGGATACAACCAACAAAAGTCATGATCCCGCCCATCTCACCAGAGATCCAGACACCGGTGACATCAAAAAGAAAGTTCTTCAAATGGAAGAAAACCCTTCCTGCTATCAAAGGAATTGGAGCACACGGGAGTGTTTCATATGCTGACCTTTGTATATTCCCTGGTGTGCATTATCCAGAGAAATTCAAAACTCCTGACTTCGAAAAATATGGTGGGTTAGGAGATCCTTACACACATTTAAAGGAGTTCATTGGAGAACTTGGATCTTATGCAGAGGACGAGAAGTTCAGAATGCAGCTGTTCCAAAAGAGTCTGACTGGAGAAGCCCGTTCATGGTATACCAGATTAGACAACTCAAAGATCCATAGCTGGGAAGAGCTAGCTCAAGCCTTCCTCATACAATACAGCTTTCAGTCTCAAATGGCTCCTGACCAGTACCAGATTACCAAGGTCAAGAAACAGTCCAACGAGTCTTCCAGAGAGAATGCTTAAAGGTGGAGGCGCCTTGCTGCTCAAGTAATTCCTTCTATGACCGAGTCAGAGATGGTGATGACCTTTATCGATATACAAGAAGCTCCTTTCTATGAGAGAGTCTTAGTTGGCATCGGTAAACTATTTTCTAAGATGATCAAACATGGGGAGATGGCTGAGATGGGATTGAAGTCTGGAAAGATTCAGGACCTAGCTGCCCTTAAAGCTGTTGCTGAGCACATCCAATCCGAAAATTATGGAAATAACCCCCGGAGGGTCCATAAAAAGAAAGAAGAGGATGTTTCCCTGATACTACAGGGTCAAAAATCTAATCAGAACATGCCTATCCAGAGGAGAAATTACACTCCCTTTCAAGCACAGTCTTCAAACCCTCCAATGCCAAAAGGTGGAGAAGTCAAACGACCTCGAGTGTTCACACCCTTATGGGACTCACTCGAGAATATTCTCACTCTTCTGACAACGCAGAAGAAAATCACACATCTTCTTCCACCAGCCAGCCCTAATGGACGGGGTTTTAATGCTGCTCAGAAATGTGCTTATCATGCCGGGGCACCTGGACATGATACTCAAGATTATTGGGCCTTGAAACACAAGATCCAAGATTTGATAGACAACGGTGAGATTGTGGTCACCAAACCAGATCAACCTCATGTGCAAGACAACCCTCTTCCTCCACGCAAAGAGGAAGAGATCAACATAATTAATTGGAGCACTGAACAAAGTTTCAATTTTAACTGCGAAGCATCCCCAATCATCAAAGACGATGTTGACAAATGGGATTATGAAAAGTTCCAGTTTACGATGAAACAAAAGATAAAAGCTCTTTGCAAACAAATTGAGCAATTAGCAGAACTGGTGACCTACCAGCATCAAGTTACACGCCAGTTAGTAAGTCAGGAGCATGCTAGTCTCCTTCCTCTTGTCCTGAATATTCCCTCGTCACCTCCAGAAAGTGAAACGATGGAAGACAAAGTGGCAAAGAGAGCGAATGCTAAAGCTCGTCGGGATTTTGCCAACAGAAGGGAATTTACATATATGGGCCAACCCATGGAGAAAATCCTTCAGATGCTAATCAATGAAGGAAGAATCACTTCCCTCCTACCTCCAATCAATCCCCGTTTAGGATGGTTTAACCCTGATGGAGTATGTCAATATCACTCCCATTCTTGCGATCACAGCACAGAAGAATCCTGGGCACTCCGCCACCTTATCCAGAATCTCATTGATAGCGGTGTCCTGCAACTAGCAGACGATGATACTGTACTACGTGGTAGTGAGAATGCCCATCCTACTAAATGGAAGGGATTGGTCACAGTTATCTCCACGGAGGCTGATGGCATTGTCAAGCCACTCACCATACCAATAATTCAACTCAAAGGAAGCAACAATCCTTTGAAAGTGGCCACCCCTGAGCCAATCAACTTACCATGCAGAGTACAATATCCTATTGTTAGCTTGCACATAGTTCCGTGGAATTATGAAGAAGGTGAAGGATCCACCTCGCATACAACTGCTACAGTGTCGAAGGATAATCCACGGTATCTTCCCCAACGGGTGATGAAGCCTACCATCAAGTCAAAGGGGAAAATACCCATGGTGAAGATTGAAAATTTCCTCCGTGCTATGGGTCATAACGAAGCCAATGTGGTTTTAAGCTTAAGAGAAGCTCCGCACCAAATTTTAATTTTGGACTTGGTTTTAAGTTCTGAAGATCATCGGAAGATTTTGTTGAAGGTTTTGGAAGAAGCCTACTTACCGACATCAGAGGATGTGAAAAAATTTCAACATTTGGTTGATCACATTTTCAACAATAATGTGATATCCTTCACCGATGATGACATACCGCCCGAAGGGACCGGTCATTGCAAGCCGTTACACATTGCGGTCTTGTCCTCTGGATATATGCTAGCCGAAGTTGTGACGCCCCCAAAATTAGGTATATATCACTCATCTTGGGTCGTCAGATACTCATCTTGGATCGTCAGATACATGGTACAGAATACAAATATAACTTACTAATACAACTGTCGTGTACAATACGACAAAACATAACTGTGAGTTTGAATACAATTATTGTCTACTAGAGACTATACAAACTCAAAAGGAGTCCTCATCATAATTATTGTCCCACTATTTAATGGAATAGTGAGAACTACTAATACTATCATCTGGTCCATCACTCCGTTTCCCAACTCGTCCCAGCTATATTCTCATTTCCTGAAGAGAACAGTGAAAGAAAGGGTGAGCTCAACTAGCCCAATAAGAAATATTATGACTAAGATAATGCAGAATAAATTATCATTAGCCTTCAACAGTGTTAAATTGATAAAATATAACGAACATCAAGTTTAACTACAGCGGAACAAGCAATCCATTAAAAGAGTCAAGTAGAAAATAAAATCTACTATCTTCTATGATTTAAAAGGTTTTTCAACACTGTTATCTTTGGGACTCAGCTTAATAAAATAATTCACATCATCGAATCACCCCTGCACTACGGCCAAGGATATTCGTGTATTCATTAATGGTCATGATCATGCCAACAACTATCCATCAATGCACTACGGGCCAATGAGGACTTTTACCATATCATTTGTAACATTACGGTCATGATTATACCGAATAATCCCTGGTCATAATCATACCAAGTCCATCTATGCACTACAGGCCACAGATGACTTTCAACATTTTATAAACATGAGGATGATGAAAATGATATAAGAATTCAATAAAACGAGTTCAAGAATTAATTTATCCAAGAATTAACAACGTCCAAATTATCAACATGATATTGCTTTGTGGAGTAAAATTCAAGAACGCTTAGAAGAATATTTTCATGAAAAGATACTGGATGAAACGCAATTATCAAGGATATTCCATAAATTTCATGGAGTATAGAAGTCAAAACTTAACCAACTGAGTATAATAAAGAATGGAATAACAAAAGAAATCACCATGCATGCGATAGACCGCACAGATAGGTTATTCCAACAGAATAATAAATAATAGAACCAGGTCCGGCGTAAAACGCACAGACAGGATATTCCAACAGAATAATAATAAAGACGGAACCAGGTCCGGTGTAAAACACACAGACAAGATATTCCAACAGAATAATAATAAAGACGGAACCAGGTCCGGTGTAAAACACACAGACAGAATGTTCCAACAGAATAATAATAATGACGGAACCAGGTCTGGTGTAAAACACACAGACAGGATGTTCCAACAGAATAATAATAAAGACGGAACCAGGTCCGGTGTAAAACACACAGACATGATGTTCCAACAGAATAATAGAAGAATGTCACCAAGTATAGGGTAGACCGCGTATACAGGTTATTCCAATAGAATAATAAGAAATGGAATAACAATAGTTCTCTTCATGAATAAGAAAGAATAACACCCCTTACCGTTTTAAAGAAGAACTGAAATAAGGAAGTAGTTAAGTAGCAGAATACTTTTCTTCTCTCTCTCTATAGTTTCTCTCTCTAGAGTTCAGTGAATTCGTAAAAAATAATGAAGGAATGAGCTGTTATTTATAGAAAAATGGAATGCATAGTAACTAATCCATGAACGGTCCAGATTGATTACTTTAATCTGACGGTCCATATTTAAAGAAAAATCTTTTTAAATAAAATATAATATATTCTATTTATAGAATAACTTTAATAAAGTATTCTGTTTTATATAAAAAGATGTTTCTGTTTTATTACGTTAATAATACGAATAAAACAAAACTTCATTAACGCTAAATAATTAATATTATTAACTGACAATAATTGAATCAAACTGAGTGACTTCTCACATAAGCATTAATAATCAATACCGTGTGCTACTATGCAACCACACGTATTACTTTACTTTTACTACCGAGTAGTTCAACAGTATCAATGGTAAAACTTCTGCCGTTATTTTTAATAAAATATTTTTGTCGTTTTCTCAATTCGACAATAATTCTGTTGTGGGGTTCACCAATGATTGTGCCATTGTACGAATATTCCCTGTTAAAACGAATATTCCCCGACCAATCGAATATTATATAACAACTTGCGTACTTTGTAAAATTTATAAATATTACCCACAACTATAACATTATATCAAATTAACTCCATAATATTCAAAAATGATATTTATAAAAAATTTATCTTTATTTATAAAAGTTGGGGTCTTACAACCTCCCCTTCTTATGAAATTTCACCCTCAAAATTAGGGTACGTACCTGGTATGTCGAAGAGGTAAGGATACCTTGACTTCATTTTAGATTGTAACTCCCAAGTCATTTCCTCAACATCGTGATTTCTCCATAAAACTTTGACTTGAGGTATAACCTTGGAGCGTAGAATATGTTCCTTCTTATCCAAGATTTGAACATGAACTTCTTTATACGTCAAATCCTCCGCTATTTCGTCCGGTTCTAACTCAATAATGTGGTTTGGGTCTTCCACATATTTACGTAACATGGATATGTGAAAAACGTTATGAACACGAGACATACTTGGCGGTAAAGCGAGTCTATAAGCCACAGTTCCTACTCGACCGAGGATTAAAAATGGACCGATGAATCGAGGATTGAGCTTTCCTCTCTTTCCAAATCTCATAACTCCTTTCCATGGAGAAACACGTAAGAACACATGATCTCCTATATCAAATTCCACGTCCTTTCGATGAAGATCAGCATAACTCTTTTGTCGATCTTGTGAGATTTTTATACGTTGTCGGATCATTTGAATCTTTTCTGTAGTCATACGTACCAACTCCGGTCTCAACAATGTTGCTTCACCCACCTCATCCCAACATACTGGAGAACGACACTTTCTTCCATACAACGCTTCGAATGGAGCCATGCCAATACTTGCTTGATAACTGTTGTTGTAGGAAAACTCCACCAATGATAAGAACTTGTCCCAACTTCCCTTGAAGTCAAGGACACAGAGTCTTAATAAATCTTCCAGAGTTTAAATAGTCCTCTTTGATTGTCCGTCCGTCTGAGGATGATATGCTGAACTAAATCGTAAATCCGTGCCCATAGCTTTTTGTAAGCTAACCCAAAATCGTGAAGTGAATCGTGGGTCTCGGTCAGAAACTATGGATACTGGCATACCATACAGTCTTACAATCTCGTTTATGTACATATGAGCAAGACATTCAAGTGTATAAGTTTCTCGTATCGGTAAAAAATGAGCAGACTTGGTCAATCTATCAACAATGACCCAAATCGCATCAATACCTTGAGAAACCTTAGGAAGACTGGTAACGAAATCCATGCTAATGTGCTCCCACTTTCATTTTGGAATTTCAAGTGGTTGCAATGGACCTTTTGGTACTTGATGTTCCGCCTTGACTCGTTGACAAATTAGACACCTTGAGATAAACAGCGCTATCTCTCGCTTCATATTGCTCTACCAAAATGTATGACGAAGATCATGATACATTTTGGTACTCCCAGGATGGATTGTAAACGGTGTGTTACGCGCCTCCATCATGTTTTCATATTTTAAATCAGGGTCGTTAGGAACACAAAGTCTAGAGTTGACTCGAAGTATTCCTTCTTCATCGATTCTTACTTCCGGCATAGCACCTTCTTACACTTTCTTCCTCATACGCATCAGCTCCAGGTCTGTAGCTTGAGCAACTTTAACTTTATCGATTAAAGTCGGTTCTACTCGTATATTCGCCATCATCACATGGGTCCCTGGAGTCTTTAACTCTATCTCCATCCTTTGCAAGTCACACAAAATGGGGCTTTGTGTGGACAATATCGCACTCGTACTTGCATATGATCTTCTACTCAATGCGTCAGCTACCACGTTCATTTTTCCAGGATGGTATTGAATGGTATGATCATAATCTTTCAACAGTTCAAGCCAACGGCGTTGTCGCATGTTGAGTTCCTTTTTAGTGAAAAAATATTTGAGGCTTTTATGATCTGTAAAGATCTCCACCTTCTCCCCATACAAGTAATGCCTCTAAATTTTAAGTGCAAAGACAACAGCTGTCAACTCTAGATCATGAGTAGGATAATTCCTCTCATATTCCTTGAGTTGTCTTGATGCATAGGCTATGACTTTTTCATGTTGCATGAGAACGCATCCCAACCCTTTGCTCGAAGCATCACTGTAGATGACAAATCCTTCCGAGCCAGATGGTATTGTTAGAACAGGTGCTGAAATGTGTCTCCTCTTGAGTTCTTGAAAACTCTTATCACATTCTTCGCTTCAACCGAACTTTGTATCTTTTCGAGTCAGCTGAGTTAGTGGAGTAGCGATTCGGGAAAATCCTTCCACGAATCTCCGATAATAACCAGCTAAACCAAGAAAGCTACGTACTTCGATTACTGATTTAGGTTGCTCCCAGCTTTGAATAGCTTCAATCTTTGCCGGGTCAACAGATATTCCACGACTTGATACTATGTGCCCAAGGAATGCTACCTCCTCCAGCCAGAACTCACATTTCTTCAACTTGGCATAAAGCTTGTATTCACGAAGCTTTTAGAGTACCAGCCTCAAGTGTTGCTCATGATCTTCACGACTTTTGGAATAAATAAGGATGTCATCAATAAAGACGACCACAAAGTGATCCAAATATTCCTTGAATACCCGGTTCATCATATCCATGAAGGCAGCAGGAGCATTAGTCAATCCAAAGGATATGACTAGAAATTCATAATGTCCGTACCGAGTTCTGAAAGACGTCTTTGGAATATCCTCAGTTCTAACCTTCAGCTGATGATATCCAGAACGAAGATCGATCTTTGAAAAGAATTGTACTCCTTGCAACTGGTCAAACAGGTCATCAATACGTGGCAATGGGTACCTATTTTTGATGGTGACATGATTCAACTCCCGATAATCAATTCAAAGTCGCATACTTCCATCTTTCTTCTTCACGAATAGAATAGGAGCACCCCAAGGAGAAGTACTAGGACGAATAAACCCAATGTCTAACAATTCCTGCAGTTGGATCTTTAACTCCTGAAGTTCAATAGGAGCCATTCGATATGGGGCTTTGGAAATGAGTTTTGTACCGGGTTCAAGGTTGATACAAAATTCAATTTCACGCTCTGGGGGGTAGGCCATGAAGTTCTTCAGGGAATACGTCAGGAAATTTATTAACAATAGAAATATCATTCAAAACTGACGTATTTTTGTTTAGATCCGTGACATGAGCTAAGAAAGCTTGACATCCATTTTTCAATAAACGAATAGCTTTATGGCTTGAGATGACAACGATTGATTTTAATGGTTTGGTTGCTTGAATTCGCATAATAGGTCGATTAGGAATATGAAAGCTAACAACTTTACGAAAATAATCAATTTTTGCATGATGAGTAGTTAACCAATCAATCCCTAGAATCACGTCAAATGCAAGTATTTTTAATGAAATCATATCGACAGGTAATGTGTGGGTACCAACTTGAACCAAACAAGACTTATAAACCGTGGATGTAATGAAGGTTTCTCCCAATGGAGTTTTAATAGATAAGTCAAAGTCTAATTTCTCCGGAGTCAAATTTAATCGATGAGCGCAAGTAGGAGAAATAAAAGAATGGGTAGAACCGGTATCAAATAAAGTATAGACTTCATTAGAGTTTATGATAAGCTTACCCGTGATGACCTCATTCGGGTTCCTTGCTTTCTGGGAGGTCACAACAAACGCTCTCCCTTGCACTACCGGTTTTGACTTTTTTGGGACAGCCTTTGGTGCCTCCATCCTGGCTGAACTTGTTTTTGGTAAACGACAAAATCGAGTTAAATGACCTTCTCTTCCACAATTATAACGTGCTTTAGACGGCATCACGCAGTTTGGACTGATGTGCCCCTCCCCTCCGCATTTGAAACATATGATAGGTGGTCATTCTCCTTCCTTAACAACGGGTGCTGGTGCTAACGTCTTTCCATCATTGTTTAATCTCCTCTTCTTGAAATGACCATTCTTATTATTTTGGCCCTGATTACCACCGAAGTGGTTACCATTTCTGGCCTGTTGATTCCCACCACGCTTGTTGTCACCGCTTCGATGACTGCTCTCGCTGGTATTATCATTTTGCCGACTGCTCTCTTTTGGTTGCGTTGACTCGTTATCGCGCTCCACTAACTGAGCTCTATTCACAACATCTGAATACAAACACAGTTTATGAGAAATAAGATGTTGACGTATCTCAGATTTCAAACCTTGCAAAAACATTCGCGTCATTCGCTCTTTATTATCCACCAAGTGGGACGCAAACCGGGACAACTCAGCAAATTTAGCCTCATACTACGACACGGTCATATTATTATGCTCCAATTTGATGAACACCGCCTCCTTCATGTGTCGAACACTTTCGGGAAAGTATTTGTCATTGAACAGCTCTTGGAACTTCTCCCAAGACATCTTCAGTGCGGCAGGTTGAGTACGCTTAATCGATTCCCACCAGTAATCTGCCTCTCCTCGCAACATAAAGGCGGCAAAGGAAATCTTTTGCTCCTCGGAGTATCCCAAGACATCAAATATCTTGGTGATTTGCTTTATCCATGTTTCCGCTATAAGTGGTTTTGGCTCTCCCTTAAACTCTGGTGGTCCCAGCTCCTTGAACTGTTTAGCGGTGACCGTCCGAGAGTTTTTAGTATTTCCACCTACATTTTGAACAGGAGCTGCTCTCGCCTGCTGTTTCATAAACTGCATAAAGCTTCTGAACATTCCATCATTCATCATTTGGTCAGTATTGTTGTTTGTATGAGGATTGTCGCCTTCTTTATGCACATTATCCCAATTATTGATATGTGGTGAATCAACAGTCGCCTGTGCTCCATTGCTATTCTCAACATTCTCGGATGTCATTTTCAGATACTGCCACAAAACAAAAGTTAATTGATATGTCATATATTATCCTTATATTCTGACCGACCAATTAAATACCATGCAAATAAACTTAGGTAGATCATACTAGCGAAGGAATTCCCCGTCTCTCCCCTCCTAGTTCTATTCTCACATCTTAGCCAGGGATCATATCCCTAAGCTTTGATACCAATTGTGACGCCCCTAAAATTAGGTATACATCACTCATCTGGGGTCGTCAAATACATGGTACAGAATACAAATACAACTGTCGTGTACAATACGACAAAACATAACTATGAGTTTGAATACAATTATTGTCTACTAGAGACTATACAAACTCAAAAGGAGTCCTCATTACAATTATTGTCACACTATTTAACAGAATAGCGAGGACTACTAATACTATCATCTGGTCCATCACTCCATTCCCCGACTCGTCCCAGCTATATTTTCATTTCCTGAAGAGAACAGTGAAAGAAAGGGTGAGCTCAACTAGCCCAGTAAGAAATATTATGACTAAGATAATGCAGAATAAATTATCATTAGCCTTTAACAGTGTTAAACTGATAAAATATAACGAACATCAAGTTTAACTGCAGCGGAACAAGCAATCCATTAAAAGAGTCAAGTAGAAAATAAAATCTACTATCTTCTATGATTTAAAAGGTTTTTCAACACTGTTATCGCTGGGACTCTTCTTAATAAAATAATCCACATCATCGAATCACCCCTGCACTACGGCCAAGGATATTCGTGTATTCATTAATGGTCATGATCATGCCAACAACTGTCCATCAATGCACTACGGGCCAATGAGGACTTTTACCACATCATTTATAACATTACGGTCATGATTATACCAAATAATCCCTGGTCATAATCACATCAAGTCCATCTATGCACTACAGGCCACAGATAACTTTCAACATTTTATAAACACGAGGATGATGACAATGATATAAGAATTCAATAAAACAAGTTCAAGAATTAATTTATCCAAGAATTAACAACGTCCAAATTTTTAACATGATACTGCTTTGTGGAGTAAAATTCAAGAATGCTTAGAAGAATATTTTCATGAAAAGATACTGGATGAAACGCAATTATCAAGGATATTCCACAAAATTCATGGAGTATAGAAGTCAAAACTTAACCAACTGAGTATAATAAAGAATGGAATAACAAAAGAAATCACCATGCATGCGATAGACCGCACAGATAGGTTATTCCAACAGAATAATAAATAATGGAACTAGGTCCGGCGTAAAACGCACAGACAGGATATTCCAACAGAATAATAATAAAAACGAAACCAGGTCCGGTGTAAAATACACAGACAGGATGTTCCAACAGAATAATAATAAAGACGGAACCAGGTCCGGTGTAAAACACACAGACATGATGTTCCAACAGAATAATAATAAAGACGGAACCAGGTATGGTGTAAAACACACAGACAGGATGTTCCAACAGAATAATAATAAAGACGGAATCAGGTCCGGTGTAAAACACACAGACAGGATGTTCCAACAGAATAATAGAAGAATGTCACCAAGTATAGGGTAGACCGCGTATACAGGTTATTCCAATAGAATAATAAGAAATGGAATAACAACAGTTCTCTTCATGAATAAGAAAGAATAACACCCCTTACCGTTTTAAAGAAGAACTGAAATAAGGAAGTAGTTAAGTAGTAGAATACTTTTCTTCTCTCTCTCTATAGTTTCTCTCTCTAGAGTTCAGTGAATTCGTAAAAAATAATGAAGGAATGAGCTGCTATTTATAGAAAAATGGAATGCGTAGTAACTAATCCATGAACGGTCCAGATTGATTACTTTAATCTGACGGTCCATATTTAAAGAAAAATCTTTTTAAATAAAATATAATATATTCTATTTATAGAATAACTTTAATAAAGTATTCTGTTTTATATAAAAAGATGTTTCTGTTTTATTACGTTAATAATACGAATAAAACAAAACTTCATTAACGCTAAATAATTAATATTATTAACTGACAATAATTGAATCAAACTGAGTGACTTCTCACATAAGCATTAATAATCAATACCGTGTGCTACTATGCAACCACACGTATTACTGTACTTTTACTACCGAGTAGTTCAACAGTATCAATGGTAAAACTTCTGCCGTTATTTTTAATAAAATATTTTTGTCGTTTTCTCATTCCGACAATAATTCTGTTGTGGGGTCCACCAATGATTGTACCATTGTACGAATATTCCCTGTTAAAACGAATATTTCCCGACCAATCGAATATTATATAACAACTTGCGTACTTTGTAAAATTTATAAATATTACCCACAACTATAACATTATATCAAATTAACTCCATAATATTCAAAAATGATATTTATAAAAAAATTCATCTTTATTTATAAAAGTTGGGGTCTTACAGAAGTCTTAGTAGATGGAGGTTCGTCTTTCAATATCTGTCTTTATGCTACGTTGTTGAAGATAAATGTCAATCTCAACCGAATCTGGGGCAGCCATACGGTTATCAAGGCTTTTGATGGGGCCCGCCGCAATTCGGTCGAAGAGATTGAGCTGCCAATTAAGATTGGTCCCCATACATTCTGCGTGTCTTTCCATGTACTCAAGATAGATTCGGGATACAACCTACTCTTGGGAAGACCGTGGATTCATATGGCTGGGGCAGTCCCCTCCACCCTTCATCAGCAACTGAAATACATTATCAACAATAGCCTAGTGATAGTCAACGCTGAACCGGAATGCCCTCAACCAGGTGACATACAGCTCATCAGTTTAATTCTGATGTTGAGCCAGTCAGTTTCCATGCCTTGGAAGTGAGCAATACTCAATACCATGCTATTGGAATGCCATTGCCCGTACCCAAGATCTCTGCCTAAGTAATGTCGGCTACTCAGGAAATGATGTCCTTGGGTCATCAGCCAGGATAAGGGCTGGGTAAAGATCACCAAGGTATCAAATACCCCATCCAAGTAGCCGACAAAATGGGATAATTGGACTAGGCTATTCTGCCAGTTCTAGTCAGAGGAATCCTCATAAGCATCAGTAGGTTCCTTCAGCTTCAACTACGCGGCGTTTATCTTCGCCTTCAAACTCTGAGTCCGTACAACCTCCTGTAAAGGTGCCAATCAACGTGATGACTATGTTGTTTCCCAAGCCAGTGCCATTCAAAGCAAAAGAAGTCTTTGTTCCAGATCCCAGAGTGGAGGAAGAGAAACAAAGAATCAAACAAAACGTCGTCCGGATAATGTCGGGCATGCACATTATTGTTCATGATGAACATACAAACAGATATACCCCAGACGATGATTGACGTAATGGTCATCATTCGGGAGAAGGAGGACGATGACAGCCCCTACATCAACACAGTCCACCTGGACTTTATCCTTGCCAATTGGAGCAGCACTCCTTGCATTGGTCGACAAGGGTAAAATGGGCAGGACTTCTTTCAGCCTTGTAGATGTAATAACTGCTTACTTTTTTCTATATTATTAGCAGTTGTTTTGTCTGTATATGCTAACATTATGTATGATTAAATAGTGTCATATATATTAAGTGAAAGCATATTTTGTTTCAGGACTCTGAACTTAGATGTGCCTGTACTTGCTGATAAGATGCCTCTTCTCCACAAGGATTGTAACTTTGATAAAAAGTTGGACTCAGACTTGCTGGAAGTACAAGAGGACATTGAGGTGCCTCTGGAGATCAAAGAATGGGTCGAAGACAAACATAAATCCAACCTTGATCAAACCACCTCCTTTAACCTTGGAACCTTAGAAAACACTAAGTTAATCCAGATTGGTTTAGACCTTACCCCAAACCAAAGGAATGACATGGTTACGCAACTAACCCAATTCCAGGATGTGTTTGCATGGTCTCATGAAGACATGGAGGGTTTGTCCACTGACATTGTTCTTCATCACCTTCCTATCAAAGAGGGATTCAAGCCAGTCAAGCAGAAGCTTAGGCAATTGAAACCTGAGTGGAGTTTAAAGGTGAAAGAAGAAATTGTGAAATAATTTCAAGCAGACATCATCATGATGTCTACATATCCTGAGTGGATATCCAACATTGTTCCCGTACCTAAACCTGGAGGAAAGGTGCGAGTTTGCGTGGATTACTGGGATTTGAATAAAGCTTTCCTTAAAGATAGCTTTCCCGTATCATTCATCCACATTCTCATTGACAATACTGCTCAATACGGCATGTACTCCTTTGCTGATTGCTTTGCGGGGTACCATCAGATCATGGTTGCTGAGGAGGATCGTGAGAAAACTGCTTTCATCACGTATTGGGGAACCTTTTGTTACAGACGATTGTCTTTCGGCCTCATCAATGCCGAAGCTAACTATTAGAGAGCTATGATTGCTCTTTTCCACGACTTGATACACAAAGAGATAGAGATCTACGTGGATGACATCATTGTCAAATCCCGAAAGGAGGATGACCACTTAGACCATCTCAGGAAGCTATTCAACAGGTTGCGCAAGTACAACTTGAAGTTGAATCCAGCGAAGTGCGCCTTTGGCGTTAAATCAGGCAAGTTGCTAGAGTTTCTAGTCAGCCATAAAGGAATTAAGCTAGATCCCACCAAAATTTAGGCCATTACTGAAATGCCCATTCCTTAGACAGAGAAGGAAATACAGGGATTTTTGGGAAGAGTCAACTTCATTAGTAAATTTATTTCTCAACTCACAGCAACCTGTGAACCTATCTTCAAGCTGCTAAGGAAGAACTCCTCCATGAAATGGAATGATGAATGCCAGAAAGCCTTCCTTACTATCAAAGAGCAGCTAGTTAAAGCTCCCATTTTGGTACCACCCAGGGATGATGTTCCCCTGTTCATGTACCTGTCCATAAGTGGTAATGCCATGGGCTACATGCTAGGTCAGAAAGACGATAGAGGTCGAGAATGAGCTATCTATTACCTCAGCAAAAGATTCAGCAGCAGTGAACATAGGTACACTCTGATCGAGAAGACTTGTTGTGCTTTAGAATGGGCTGCCATGAGGTTACAGCATTACCTCCATGGGCACACAACCCATCTCATATCCCGCGTGGATCCTCTCAAGTGCGTGTTCAGTAAACCTATACTGAATTATCGACTGTCCAGATGGCAGTTGATTCTGCAACAATTTGGCATTGTTTACGTGACGCAAAAGTCCATTAAAGGTCAAGGAATTGTGGATCAACTGGCCGCCGCTTCTTCAGGGGACTTCAAACCCTTGGAAACATACTTCCCTGATGAAGGGGTAATGCCAATTCAGCAACACCATCAGTACGATACACGTCAAATATGGAACACGTATTTTGATGGAGCTGTTAATATGGAAGGTTCTAGAGCTGGAGCAGTTCTAGTATCCGGTACGTGGGAGCATTATCCCGTCGCCGTCAAATTATAGTTTATCAGCACCAACAACACAGCTGAGTATGAAGGCTGTATCATGGGGCTAAAACTTGCCCGTTCAATGGGTATCCGGCGGTTAACTGTCTTTGGGGATTCAGAGTTGGTAGTCAAACAATCCACCGAAATCTATCAAACCAAAGAGCTACATTTGCTGCCTTACCATCGATAAGTTTTACAGATGGTCTCGGAGTTCGAAGAAATCTCCTTTCTACACATTCCTCATAATAGGAATGACTTCGCAGACGCATTAGCAACTTTGGGCTCCTTGATTCACATGCCTGACAAGGAACACATGCCAAGCGTCACATTTTCCCTATAAAAGGCACCAGCCTATGTGAACTATGTTGGAGAAGTATTGGATGAGCTACCTCCCATCCAACAACCTTGGTATCATCATATCAAGGAATATTTGCGAGATGGATCTACACTCGCTGAGGCGAGCCTGACTGAGCAAAGGCGGATTCATCGACTTGCTATGAAATTTTACCTGAGTGGAGATGAACTCTACAAGAGAGATGCAGGTCTAGGTCTCCTCAGATGCGTGGATAAGGATCAAGCTCAGAGACTCATGGATGAGATCCATGGTGGAGTTTGTGGCCCACACATGAGTGGCCCCTTCCTTGTTAAAAAGATCCTCAGGACAGGACATTACTGGCTATCTCTTAAAGCTGACTGCCAAGACCACGTCAAGAGATGTTATCAATGCAAAATTCATGGAAATTCTATCCACGCCCCTCCACGGGAGCTCCATAATATGAGTTCACCTTGGCCCTTATCAATGTGGGGAATGGACGTGATCGGGCCCATCGAGCCTAAAGCCAGTAATGGACATCGCTTCATCTTCACCATGATCGACTACTTTACCAAGTGGGTAGAAGCAGCCTCCTTCCCCAGGGTTACCAAAGAAGTCATCATTACTTTCATCAGAAATAATGTCATTTGTCGATATAGACAACTAGAGGTGATTGTATCAGACAATGCCAAGAACCTTAACAAATTATTGATGGAGGCACTATGCAATAAATTCCACATCAAACACCTTAACTCTGTCATCTACCGTCCAAAGATGAATGGTACTGTTGAGGCGGCTAACAAAAACATCAAGAAGATCATGCAAAAGATGTCTGCCAACCACAAAGGATGGCCTGACTTATTGCCTCTTACTCTGTTAGCCTACAGAACATCAATGTGTACTTCAATTGGGGCAACCCCCTATGCATTAACCTATGGGATGGAGGCAGTACTCCCCATAGAAGTAGAAATGGAATCCCTCAGAGTAATGATGGATGCTCAGCTGGATGAAGATCAATGGGTACAAGACAGGTATCACCAATTGTCTCTAATAAACGAAAGGCGAACTGCGGCTATCTTCCATGGTCAGTTATATCAACAAAGGATCGCCAGATCCTACAACAGAAAAGTTCAGTTACGACAGTTTAAACAGCATGACTTGGTTTTAAAGAAGATCCTCGACAACCAAGATCAATCCAAGGGAAAATTCGCTCCTAACTGGGAAGGCCCATTTATTGTAAAGGAAGTATTGACAGGAGGTGCTCTCAGATTGTAGGAAATGGACGGCGATGAATTTTCATAACTTATCAACTCGGACACCGTGAAACGGTACTATGCCTGAAGTCACCATCAAACAAACATCCTAGTGTTGGATCATCAGATCACCAGTCATTTTGGTTCTTTAACCCTTTACCACATACAACTCTTTTCCACGCTTTGCCCCCCAAGGAAACACACTCTTCAAGCTTGCAGCCTGGCTTCACTGTGCTCTTACAACTTTGGTCATCCCGCCATGGATTGAACCTCTCACGTCTATAGTTTGGCTACCCAGATATGGGATCAAACTTTTCAACTGCAGTTTATCCTTAACCTAGGATCAAACTTTCTCTTCCCCGCAGTCTATCTTGCACATGGGATTAAACTTTCTTCCCCATAGTTGGACCTGTACATGGGATTAATCTTTCTTCCCCGCAGTTTATCCTGCACATAGGATCGTGCTTTTCAAATCGCCCTGAGGGGTGAACTACGTCGACCTGATCTCCTTGATACACGAGAGTACGTAGGCAACCATATTCTATATGGCTCGGTCGCAATAAACAAAAACAACAAAAGCATTTCTACCCTTTTCTACAAAAAATAAATACCACAAAAACACTTCGACGACCTTCTTCATCAATAAAGCTTCTACACCATTTCTGCCATAAACAGCCTTGAACCTCTTACACCAGGTTCGAACTACGCAGACCTGATCTCCTCTTCAATAGGAGTACATAGGCAGCCATTCATGGTTCGGTCTAACCCCTTACCAAAACACAAATACTTGTCAACAGCACTAGGATCAAACTTCAATCAACCACATTTCATTGGCTTCAAACCAAAGGGATGGAATTACCCAACCTCTCCTCGTAAATAGGAGATTCAGCGACCATCTAAGCTGTGGTTGTACCTCAAAGAGCAACACCAATCCATAAGAGATGGAATTAACTAGGCTCCTCCTTAATAGGATTACTGGCGACCATCTGTGATGCGGTCAATCTCAAAGAGGAAAGCCACACTCCTCTCCACATTTCCATACAGAAACTAGTCCCAAGACACCAAAGATGGTAGGGATATACACAGATTCATGATCCATTCTGAAATATCCAGAGACATCTCAATGTCCATCCAGCAAGGAGGAATTCAGAATACATCAAGATCACAAGCCCTGAAGAAGCAGGCAAATACCAAGCAAGTATCAGAGCATATCTAAAAGGGAAGTGATCAAAAATACATTTCCCTGCTATATATAGTGCTATTTGATACACAATATAAACTGTATATGACAAAATGGCTAAGCTAGTTTGTGCAGGAAAATATAAGCCCATCTATAAATCGGTGTATATGCGAGCTAACAAGCCCAACATGGCATCCCTCTCCAAAGAAGGAGGCAAAGCTGTGGTCTCCTATACAAGGATATCCACACGACTTAACAGATCTGCAGCCATCTGCATGGTGACCATATGCTCATCAATATATGTGCTCATCTCTATGATCTTGCCAGTGGTAAGGGACCTCACTGTAGTACTATATGTGACGGCTACATCCTGGGCAGATATGGCACTTTCCCGCTCAACTATCACTACATCTCTGGCTGATCTGGCCGCATCCCGCTCAACAACAGCGGCATCTCTATGAGCCAATGCCTCGTCTCTCTCTAACAGAGTTGCGTCTCTCCCATCAAGAGTTGTCAACATCAGGGCTCTAGCCTGATCTCTCTCAAAGGTCATAAGATGAAGACTCTGCTCAAAGTACTGTGCTGAATGCTGAATCACGACAGTGCTAGTACTGGGAGAATCTAAAGGAGATGCTGGCAACCCAGTAGAATGCTCATCTGCGGTGTGAGAATCAATATCCCCCATGGGCTCTCCACCATATGAATCAATACTCAGCAATGTGGATACTACCGCAGTCGATGAAATCTCTGTCTCTATCCATGCAGAATACTCTACAGAACAACCTGGATGACTAATGGAGAAAGCAGCTATCTCGCACTGATCCCAAAAAACATACACACGGGATTGGTCCTCTGCTGAAAGATAGCGAGAAGCTAAATGCTGGCCCAGCACCCCCTCGAAAGGATGAAAATCCTAAAACAGGTCAAACTACGACATCATGGCCAGTGGATGGTAAGTAGTCATGCCCCTCAAACCAGCTAGAGGGATGTAATCCATGCCCGGAGCATGAGTAATAAAACTATAAGGTGAGCTTAGCCCTGAGCACGGCAATATACTAAATGGGTTTACCATATCAGCTAAGAAAGCGGACGAAGACGCAACATCTGTACACTCCGCCTGCTAAAATGAATATGACATGGCTGTCTCATGGGTGAAACAATACCCATGCCGTCTGAAAGTGCCAATCGATCTCAGATGTGACATAAACCATACGTATAGCATGACTGAACTGCCAGTAAATACTCCTATCGGATAAGTGCAATAGTATATAGCTGACCTCAATGTCTCGACTATAATCATCGGTATGATGGTACGACCCTCCCTGAGAGCTCTTACTGCCATGATAACTCCTATGTCCAACTCATCCATATACAGTGGCATGTAGACATATAACAATATGCACAATAGCAGTACATCAACCCTGGCTAGACGCCAAAGATCCTCCGGTGTGGTGAAATCCCCGGAATGTCATCTATAACTATCCTCAGAGCCAAATCTGTTAAACAAAAAATGTTGGGATATAACGTGGCTAGATGTCAGCTCATCCTGCACCACCCTACGTCTCAATCCAGTGAGGGTCACGAACCGTCGACTCGTGTCCCCCAAAGCCATATGCACGCAAGGTCTGTCCAGTGGCAGCATCGTCAACCGTGCATACTCTTCCAGAATGGGAGTCAACTCCTGGATCCCAAATCGAAAAACCTGTCACTCCGGTATCCAGTGCTCCAGCATGCCATCCACTAATCCTATGGGAACATGAAACATTAACAGGGTCATAGTATGCTGCAACAAATGATCTATGGTCATCCCGTCTAATGATGACATGATATCATACCATGATCGCATACCACATGCCACCAATGATGGTGGGGTATGATCAATGCAGCTAACTGTCGAAGAAGACATCTGTGTGGGCCGTATCATAATATCATCCAGGGGTCAATGCTGAATATCTCTGGACATACATACATATGCATAACAAGATACATGCATAACAGATAATATATGGCAATATGATATAGGGAATGGAAAACGGTACATACATTCCTAAGTATATCATCATCTAATACATCATCTCTGTACAACTAAAAATACAGGAAAATGGGGCACAGATGCCCTACTACTAACAGAGGCCTATCAAAAGATATAGCAAGAATGGGACACAACCACCCAATAGCTAACAAAGGCCTATCAAAAGAGATAACGAGAATACACATCAGAAGAAGAAAATGGTGTCAATATCTACATCATCAATCATGTCCACCTGATGTAACTCCTCCTGAGTCACTGGATCTCTATCAACAGGGATATCATGCCTATACAAAGTAGGATCTACGCCGGTAAAACCAAATGGGTCATCTGAGGGGCCAGCTCCTGAGCTGGAAGGATCAAATAAACCTGCCTCTCCCAGATCTCTGCCCAAATGCCGGATAAAGATATGTGCCTGGTCCAACTGCCGGGTCAAGCTATCAATTTGTGTCACATGAGTCAGATCTCAGACATAGGCTAGCCAATCTGTCATCATCACAGATCCTGGAACCATATCCCCCATGAATTGAAGTGGCATGGGTCTGGAATCCAATAGTATGAGGGATCCACCAACGCTGGAATACATCCTGAGTGCAAGGACCCTCTAACAATGCAAAACTATCAACACCTAACAATGGGATATCAATGATGGGTGACTGCGACATAGGCCAATAATGCCTGGCAGGAGGCAAGATCGGTATACGGATCTCCCCTGTGGTGCTCCTAATAACACGCTCTCCTAAATAGAGCTCCCATCCTCCATCTGTGAAGAGAGGAACCCTATGGGTGGAAATCACGTACTCGACACCAGTCGGGTATCCATCCTCAAATCCAACGACCAAATGCTCCCCAGAATATGGAATCCATGTGATGACATCCGCTGTCAACAACTCCAACTATAGGCGACAATGAGTGAAACCTTCAGCTACAGGGACCTCTGCCAGTATGGAATGATGCCATCACCGTCCTCGTGGGTAGGTATCCAATCCTAGTACACTCACTGGACGTAGACATGGGAGCCTCTCATAGGCCCAAAACTACCGACACAAAGGTAAACATATGCTGTCAGTTAACACTCTGAACCTATACATGGTAAATAACAAGAGAAATATTTACCAGTAGGAATGGGTAAAATCCTAACCAAGCCTCGGTCAAGCCCTACGAGGGCATACGCATGCCCCTAAGGAAATAGGCAAAGGTGTAGGAACCCCAATCATACTCTCTTATACGGTCCACATGTCGAGTGGTGCTGATCAAAGCGAATGACACCGTAGAAGAGTTATCTACTATGAAGAAGCCCCTAATGATCATCAGGAACAATAGCCGAAGAATGCAATCCCTGACTCTGACATCATCTGGTATGGGCTCGCTCAATAGCCCACTTATAGCATCTACGCTCAAAGGACCTGCACGGACAGTCCTACCCTTGAGCGCCTCCGCCGAAACTCCTAATAAGGATCTGACGGTAGTACCCTCCAAACTCCATACCTGTGATAAATCGCCAATCCATCGGCATCATCATCACCTCACACTCCAGTAAATGGAGAGACTGAGTCTGGTGGAACCAACGCTTAGACAAAGCCCTGAGGTAACCCCAAGGACAATGACGGGGAAGGATGAAAAAGAATGCTCCAAATCCCCAGTCATGCACAATCGCTCTATAGTCAGGATGAAGCGCCTGGTACATGGAGTGAATGCTGAACTAGTTCCGTCGAGGCTGTGTAAAGCCAGGAACCTGCAATATGTAGATCAACATCAGAATCCTTTACTCCTCATCAATTGGAAAGAAGGAAGATTACGATCTAATGCTATACCTCGTTGGCGTGTAAATACATCGAGGGATGTCTGCTCAAATCACCCAAAATCTCTGGGTTTGCCACCTGAATGCTCGGGAGGTCCCTCCGGGGAATATGTGCAGCAGGAGAGGGCTCCGCAATCGGAACATCCTCCTCCTCATCCTCGACGTCTGGTACATCAACCCGGAATGGACGTATGACCGCCTCTACCAACCGATGAGGCTGTCTAATAGAGTGGGATCGAGGCACTTCAGAAGCCCTCCTCCGTACACCAGAAGTGGTCCTGCAGGAACTACTCGGCTAATCCGGATCCATAATATCTGGACAACAAGTCTCCAAATCACCTCAGAAAGGGTGTGGTATTTTCTAACCTGGAGCTTTTCAAAATGCATTTAATGACTACATGCATGTATACATTATTTTAACATACATCCACGGTAGAGTTAAAAATGCATGACTAACACAATTCCTACATTTAGGAAAATTTTGTCATAGTCTCCTCTATAAATAGGACTATCCACATGAAAGTAGTATGCATACAAGCAAATCATGTATGATGATAAAGCATATACTTTGCAATCAATCTTATTTATTTATTAATAAAAGAATTATTTTTTAAAGGCATTTATTATCTACATGGTGCTATTTAATAATATGTGATAAACCCATAGTTTTAAGCAATGCTTTTAAAATTATGATGAGATCATGCTAATGAGATCTAAATTCTCAGATAGCTTAAAACTAAAATGTTCCTAATCAATGGATTACTAAAAAGGGGATTAGTGAATCCGGATAGATTGGTACGTGCGTTGCTTGCTCATTGGATGAGGATGATTGATCTCATGATCATTTATGTGGAGACACTAAAGCAAGTATGTAGGTGCTTATTAGAGAATAAGTTCACTGAACGTGACTCGCTAAGGAATACCTAATGAAGTTTTACTTGCCTGTCAATAGGAATTCCTGTAGTGATAGTAGTACAAATGATCCTTAGTCTTGAGATCATCATAGTATCTTATATATAATGAATTACACTTTGACTTATTCCTTAAGACTCTTAGAGTATATCAAAGGGTATGCTTGGGTGTAATAAGTTATATATGAAAGTAGTGAATAATCAATAAAGAATCTATCACTTCTAGTAAAAGAAGAGAAATGTCCTATGTGATTCGATAAATGACAACCCAGGAATCCTTGGCCAAGGTGGAATGAAATTAGAAAGTAGTTTCTAATTTACATTCATTAGGAGTTGTGCATTTAGGAATCGAAATACATATAATTAAATAAAATAAGACTTGATAGTAATTCCATGTCTTATATTTAATTGGGACATTGTATGGTAGAAGGATTGAATTGTACGGTAACTATTAACTCAAAGGTTCTTTTATGATTAATGTTGAAATCTATATTATCTGGAAAGTCGTTGATCGCTAGGGAGGCTTATCCCTATTGTAGAATAAATATTATTTAAATAAATTAATCGTTTAATTTATTTATTTAAATAAGATTAGAATTGTTCTAATTGATTTATTCACAACCAGTTTAATATGGAGAACCTAAAGGGTCACACCATAAAAGGAAGAATAATTATTTAAGAAGTTAATGGCATAATCGTAATAATATATTAAGTATATTTAATTTAATCTATAGTGATAGAATAAATTAAATAGCTTAATATTTATTATTTAATATTTTAGAAATATTAAATATAAATTAATAAGAGGAGTCTTATTAATATTATTATTATTATTAATATTTTAATTTCTAAAAGAGTTTAGGAATTAATTTAATATAAGTACTCTCAATTATTCCTAATAGAATTAGGAGGAAAAATTAGTTAAAGGAGTTTAATTAATTATCCCTAATAAGATTAGGGAGCCCATTTAATTAAAAGAGTTTAATTAAATAAATAATACCTTATTTTAATTAAAATAGGGTTACCTGATATCTTTATAAGAGGAGTCTTATATCATATATTAATATATACGTAATTCCAATAGTTGGAGAGTACGCCCCCTTTTTCTACAGAGATTGGAAAAACTAGGGTTTGAGCCAATACACTCTTCTTCTTGAAAATTCTTCTTCCTTGGTGAATCACCTCTAGAGGCCATACACTTGGGTGGCTTACATTGATCAAAGGAAGGAATCTACCCGGAGATTCAAGGAGATCGCGGAGAATTAAGAGGTGAACTCGTACCTGAGGAAGCTCGTTTCTACAAGGGTATAATTTCATAATTTCTTATTCTTCGTTTAATTAATAATATGCATAAAGGATGATCCGAGTAATTGGTTTGTGAAAAATTTTAAAATCTGATTTTATTATGCTTCCGCTATTTTTTTGCAATTTGATTGCTTACTTTGATTTTCACAAAACCTTGCAGTGGTATCATGAGCCAAACTTTATGCGAATTATTAATTATTTTGATTCCATATTTGTATGTGTATATATTTTAAATAATTTATTGGGCAAAATTTGTTGTATAAAATTATTATTTTATGAAAAAAAAAATCAATCGCGAAATCCTTTTTTTTTTTGAAAAGTCGTGGCTGATTTTATTTTTTCAAAAGGGAAAACTGTTTTTTTTCGATATTCGCAAACCTGTTTTTTTTTTGGCTGTCTGTGGTCATGTTGCAGTGCTGCGATACCATATGAATTGTATATATATAGAGAGAGATATCATATTGCAGTACTATATATATATACTAATCTTGCTCCTCGCTGTCCGTGATTTAAAACATGTACTTGTATATTATATATATAATAATACGATTTATATATATATATATATATATATATATATAGTTACAGGTGATCTAAATTATATATATATACTTTCATTTGTAATCCTGTAACATGACTTGCAATTTTCGTGGAGTTAAAGCTTTATGCTCCTGCAGGTTACTTGAAATATATGATATATATTATATATACATTTATAACCATTAACCTGGGATTTCTTCCATGAGGTGGCCACGCCACGCAGAAATATATATTTTATATTAAAATAAAGAGTCTATTTTAATTTTGAAATTAGATTTCATGTAACTTAAAATTGCCCATTAAATGATACTCACATATATATGGAATGATGTTATTTATTGATATATATGATGATATGTATGATAATAAATGGGATTGATTATGGACAATTGACCAATGTGATTGGATTTATTTTGGTTGGATGTTTGAATGAATGAGTTTTATTAAATGGGGTCTGCGTACCTCGTCTTTTCTGATTTTCTTCTAATGTAAATTCTATCTCTCTCCTATGTACTTCCCTTTGACTGCTGATCAAGGTTTCTATTTAAATTAAATAGTTTATGTAATAGGATTAGTTAGAATTTTTTGAAGGACCAGAGATCATGGAGAAAGGAGCGCTCGAAGACCCGTTTGTAATGGAGCTCGAGTTTAAATGTAATAGTTATATTTAAATGTTTATTCTTGCACCCCTAGGGTTTGACCTTTTGGTTCACTTGGTGGCTCTAGTGAACCAAACTAGAATAAAAGTCCATAATCAATCCGGGTAAAATATAGTATTCTATATGTGTATGCTAGTATTATATATATTATATATTATGCAAACATGCTTTGCATGTATAATAATATGACGCGTATTTTATATATATATTTGCATGCGCGCTAAACAAGATGAGACAAATAATAACAAATCCCTCAAAGTTTTTATATATTAAGTCTTAAGCGTTCAAAGATATTTAGAATATCGAACATCGCCTTCTAGCATGATAAAATTAATAGAGTATTAAATATTTAATACGAGTTTGTTGTGTCACCACAAGGCAAGTATTAAGTATTTAAGATGTTAATTTATCACATTTGATGCTTATAAAGAAAATTGAACAATATTGTTTTGTTGTGTCACCACAAGGACACTATTTTTTTTTTTTGAATATATGGAAGTGCTAGGTTGGACTTAACTTAGATAATTTTGATTCGGATGTGCCACCACTTGATCAAAATAATCTAAGAGGCAAAACATAAGGAGTTACATGATGATGTAATTGACAAGGAGTTGTCTACCTATTTATTTATATATAGTTTGTTGTGTCACCACAAGGCTATATATATTTGAAATGGGATCCTTATTCTCACTAGCAAAAACTTTAATTAGATTTTGCCGAACTATATAAACGAGGGTAATATAGTTTGAAGAAAATAGTGGGAGATACCAATATAAAATAAGACCTAATTTATTTTGGTAATTAATTAAATGAATGTTTGCTAAAATATTGTCTTTTTACATGCAGAGTTTTGAAAATGTCACATTCACTAATTTCACTACGTAGCATACTTGATGCTAACAAACTGACCGGACCGAACTACACGGACTGGTTAAGAAATCTGAGAATTGTTCTCACTGCTGAAAAGATTTCTTATGTCCTAAATTCGCCCGTACCTGCAAAAGTTGCAGAGACAGCCTCTGAGGAAGAGATTGCTACTTTTAAACAGTGGCAAGATGATGCATCTGTGGCTCAATGCATCATGCTCGCATCCATGAGTAACGAGCTTCAGCGTCAGCATGAAAACATGGATGCTCCTACTATACTGCTGCACCTACAAGAGCTGTATGGTGAGCAAAGTAGGACTGCTAGATATGAAATATCTAAGGAGCTCTTCCGATCTCGGATGACCGAGGGCACTACCGTTGAGACTCATGTCTTAAAGATGATCAATTTGATTGAACGTCTTGGACAGCTTGGGTTCGTCATGGATGGGGAGTTGAGTCAAGATTTGATCTTGCAGTCACTCCCTGACACCTTCTCACAATTTGTTGTGAATTTTCACATGAATAAGTTGGACGTCAGCTTGCCTGAGTTACTTAACATGTTGAAAACTGCTGAAGGTCACTTCCCATTCAAGAAGAACCATGTCTTACTGGTGGATGATTCTTCCAAGAAAAGGAAGAGGCCCAAGGTATCTTCTGAAAAGAAGAAATCCAAGAAGGCTAAAGGAAAGGTGAAAGTGAAGGATCAAAAGAAACCTGATCCAGCTAGCAAAGGAATTTGCTTCCATTGCAATAAGCCGGGTCACTGGAAGAGGAACTGCAAGGATTATCTTGCAGAACAAAAGCAGAAGAAGCTTGGAGAAGCTTCGAATCCTAATCAAGGTTTGTTTATGATTAAAATTAATTTTTCTGAAAGTCAATCTTCTACTTGGGTATTGGATACCGGCTGTGGTTCTCATATATGTAATAATATGCAGGGACTGGTCAGAAGTAGAAAGCTGAGCAAGGATGAGGTCGTCGTACGAGTGGGAAATGGAGCAAAGGTTGCTGCATTAGCTGTAGGGACTTATTATTTAGCACTGCCTACGGGCAAGTTCATTAATAATGATTTTAATATTATAATAAAGAACAACAGTTGTTCTATTTATAATGATAATATTTTATATGGTTTTGGTAATTTGCGAAATGGACTTTATATACTTGACTTGCATGAAAATATACTTCAAATTGAACAAAATAAGAAAAAAAAAGAGATGATGTTAATTATACCTTCATGTGGCACTGTAGACTCGGTCATATTAATGAAATAAGATTATCCAAGTTGCATAAAGATGGGCTCCTAGAGCTATCGGATTATGAATCATATCCAACTTGTGAATCTTGTCTCATGGGCAAAATGACTAAATCTCCTTTTAGTGGAAAAGGAGAAAGAGTTACAGAGTTGTTAGCGTTGGTACACACAGATGTATGTGGACCTATGACAACGAATGCACGAGGAGGGTATTCTTATTTTATTACATTCACTGACGATCACTCAAGATTTGGATATGTGTATTTAATGAAATACAAATCTGAATCATTTGAAAAGTTCAAAGAGTTCAGAAGTGAAGTAGAGAAGCAAACTGGTAAGAGTATTAAGATTCTTCGATCTGATCGAGGAGGAGAATACTTAAGTGGTGAGTTTCTCAATTGTCTCAAAGAAAATGGTATAATCTCACAATGGACTCCACCAGGGACGCCACAGATGAATGGTGTATCTGAAAGGAGAAATCGAACATTGTTGGACATGGTTCGATCCATGATGAGCTTTACTGACCTTCCAGTTTCCTTCTGGGGATATGCCCTAGAATCGGCTGCATACCTACTTAACAAGGTACCTACAAAATCCGTCCCCAAGACCCCATATGAGTTATGGACAGGGAGGAAACCAAATCTTAAGCATGTTAAGACTTGGGGTTGTCCAGCTTATGTTAAAAAGTTTGAAAATGATAAGCTACAGACTAGATCTGACAAATGTAGATTTGTGGGATACCCTAAAGAAACATCGGGGTATTATTTCTATCATCCAACTGATCAAAAGGTGTTTGTTGCGAAACATGCTGCCTTCTTGGAAAAGGAGTTTATCCTTGAAGGGGTCAGTGGGAATAAGATATATCTTGAAGAGGTTCAAGAACCACAAAATACTACAGATCAAAGTGAGGTACCTAACTAAGTAGAGATTCCTTCTGTACCACACCCTATTCGTAAATCTGGAAGAGTACCAAAGATACCTGAAAGGTATGGACTTGTCATAGAGGATGACGATGAGGTAAGCATCATAGATGATGATGATTCATTGAATTACGAACAGGCTATGAGTAGTAAAGACTCAGAGAAGTGGCAAGAAGCCATGAAATCTGAGATGGACTCCATGAATGGGAACCAAGTATGGACTTTAGTTTCACCACCTGAAGGCATTAAGCCTATTGGGTGTAAATGGGTCTTTAAAAGAAAGACTGGAGTAGATGGCAAGGTAGAGACCTATAAGGCCCGACTGGTCGCAAAAGGTTTCAAACAAAGACAAGGAGTTGACTATGACGAAACCTTCTCACCAGTAGCAATGCTCAAGTCTATTCGGATTTTGCTTGCGATTGCAGCTTACTATGACTATGAAATCTGGCAGATGGACGTGAAAACGGCCTTCCTTAATGGGAAACTTGAGGAGGATGTGTATATGACACAGCCAGAGGGATTTGTTTCAAAGGTTGGAACAAATCAAGTCTGTAAGCTACAACGATCCATTTATGGATTGAAGCAAGCTTCTCGTAGGTGGAATATCCGTTTTGATGAGACAATCAAAGAGTTTGATTTTATCAAAAATGAGGATGAACCATGTGTGTACAAGAAGGTTAGTGGGAGTGCTGTTTCATTCCTCGTATTATATGTTGATGATATATTACTGATAGGGAATGATATTCCTATGCTACAATCAATTAAAATCTGGTTATCTAAGCACTTCTCCATGAAGGACTTGGGAGAAGCATCCTATATTTTGGGGATAAAGATCTATAGAGATAGATCTAAAAGGATGCTTAGATTGTCCCAAGGAACGTACATTGACTCGATGCTAAAAAGTTTTAGCATGGAAGATTCCAAAAGAGGTCTCATGCCGATGAGCCATGGAATACATCTCTCCAAGAAACAGGCCCCAAAGACACCTGAGGAGAGAGACCGTATGAGTAAGATTCCTTATGCTTCAGCAATAGGATCTATCATGTACGGTATGATATGTACTAGACCAGATGTCGCTCATGCACTTAGTGTAACAAGCAGATATCAGTCGAATCCAGGAGAAGAGCACTTGAAGGCAGTGAAAAATATCCTAAAGTACTTAAGAAGAACTAAGGATGTATTTCTTGTCTACGGTGTGTCTGAATTGAAACTAGAGGGCTTCACAGACTCAAGTTTTCAAACGGACCAAGATGACAGTAAATCCGTTTCGGGGTATGTGTTTACCTTGAATGGTGGCGCAGTGAGTTGGAAAAGTTCCAAATAGCAAACAGTTGCTGATTCAGTGACAGAGGCAGAGTACATAGCTGCAAGTGAAGTTGCAAAGGAAGCTATTTGGATGAAGAAGTTCATTACCGAACTTGGTGTGGTTCCTAGCATTACAGGACCAGTACCTTTATTCTGTGACAACACTGGAGCTGTTGCGCAGGCTAAGGAACCCAGGTCTCATCAGAAATCCAAACATGTGTTGCGGCGGTTTCATTTGATCAGAGAGATCATTGAAAGAGGAGACGTCACCCTGGAGCGTGTGGACTCTCAAGACAATATTGCATATCCATTTACTAAAGCGTTAACACAACAGCAGTTTGATCGTCACTTAGAGAAGATGGGTATGAGATACCACTGCGATTGGCTTTAGTGCAAGTGGGAGATTGAAAGTAGTATGCATACAAGCCAATCATGTATGATGATAAAGCATATACTTTGTAATCAACCTTATTTATTTATTAATAAAAGAATTATTTATTAAAGGCATTTATTATCTACATGGTGCTGTTTAATAATATATGATAAACTCATAGTTTTAAGCAATGGTTTTAGAATCATGATGAGATCATACTAATGAGATCTAAATTCTCAGATAGCTTAAAAATAAAATGTTCCTAATCAATGGATTACTAAAAAGGGGATTAGTGAATCCGGATAGATTGGTACGTGCGTTGCTTGCTCATTGGATGAGGATGATTGATCTCATGATCATTTGTGTGGAGACACTAAAGCAAGTATGTAGGTGCTTATTAGAGAATAAGTTCACTGAACGTGACTCGCTAAGGAATACCTAATGGAGTTTTACTTACCTGTCAATAGGAATTCCTGTAGTGATAGTAGTACAAATGATCCTTAGACTTGAGATCATCATAGTATCTTATATATAATGAATTACACTTTGACTTATTCCTTAAGACTCTTAGAGTATATCAAAGGGTATGCTTGGGTGTAATAAGTTATATATGAAGGTAGTGAATAATCAATAAAGAATCTACCACTTCTAGTAAAAGAAGAGAAATGTCCTATGTGATTCGATAAATGACAACCCAGGAATCCTTGGCCAAGATGGAATGAAATTAGAAAGTAGTTTCTAATTTGCATTCATTAGGAGTTGTGCATTTAGGAATCGAAATACATATAATTAAATAAAATAAGACTTGATAGTAATTCCATGTCTTATATTTAATTGGGACATTGTATGGTAGAAGGATTGAATTGTACGGTAACTATTAACTCAAAGTTCTTTTATGATTAATGTTGAAATCTATATTATCTGGAAAGTCGTTGATCGCTAGGGAGACTTATCCCTATTGTAGAATAAATATTATTTAAATAAATTAATCATTTAATTTATTTATTTAAATAAGATTAGAATTGTTCTAATTGATTTATTCACAACCGGTTTAATATGGAGAACCTAAAGGGTCACACCAAAAAAGAAAAATAATTATTTAAGAAGTTAATGGCATAATCGTAATAATATGTTAAGTATATTTAATTTAATCTATGGTGATAGAATAAATTAAATAGCTTAATATTTATTATTTAATATTTTAGAAATATTAAATATAAATTAATAAGAGGAGTCTTATTAATATTATTATTATTATTATTATTTTAATTTCTAAAAGAGTTTAGGTATTAATTTAATATAAGTACTCTCAATTATTCCTAATAGAATTAGGAGGGAAAATTAGTTAAAGGAGTTTAATTAATTATCCCTAATAAGATTAGGGAGCCCATTTAATTAAAAGAGTTTAATTAAATAAATAATACCTTATTTTAATTAAAATAGGGTTACCTGATATCTTTATAAGAGGAGTCTTATATCATATATTAATATATACGTAATTCCAATAGTTGGAGAGTACGCCCCCTTTTTCTACAGAGATAGGAAAAACTAGGGTTTGATCCAATACACCCTTCTTCTTGAAAATTCTTCTTCCTTGGCGGATCACCTCTAGAGGTCATACACTTGGGTGGCTTACATTGATCAAAGGAAGGAATCTACCTGGAGATTCAAGGAGATCGCGGAGAAGTAGGATGTGAACTCGTACCTGAGGAAGCTCGTTTTTACAAGGGTATGATTTCATAATTTTTTATTCTTCGTTTAATTAATAATATGCATAAAGGATGATCCGGGTAATTGGTTTGTGAAAAATTTTAAAATCTGATTTTATTATGCTTCCGCTATTTTTTTGCAATTTGATTTCTTACTTTGATTTTCATAAAACCTTGCACCACATGCACATAGACATGACTAGGTGGCCATTCAGTAGCACACTTGCCCACAGTCACATAAATCCTATTTGCATCCAAAAATAAAAATCATCAACACATAAGGTTAACCTTAATGCTAGGAGTATTTTGCCTTCTTACGTTATGCTCAAATGTCCTCAAATAGGATAAAAATAGTAGAAAAATGTGCCAATTTGACTGTCTCAAAAGTTAAATTTTTTCACATCATTATATTCAGCATGGTTTAATACTAACATTTACTATGTAAAATATTTTTATCAAGTCATTTGTGCATACATAATCATTACTATGTGTTTAGATGCATTTCACATGTGCGGTGATAGAATTTGCAGAAAGACGTTCGAACTCAGCAGATCTGAAGAAGAGCTCTCAGATTTCCTTTGCGACACAACTTGAGAATGACTTATGAAAGCAACCTGCTGGTCTTTATTAACTACGGTTGGCCACAAGTCCATCTGCGGCTGCAGCAGGTGTACCTGTGGCACCCTTACGTGGGTCCCACCCCTCCAGCTCGGTCCAGTTCGAGTTGCAAAGGAGTTCACACAAGCTGAAAAGGCCAAATCAGGGATAAAAACGCTACGCGATTAAACAGAATAGCCTGAAATCCTGGTTTTTTTGGGCCCGATTATGGCTTTCATATCAGTCATTGGTATTCGCCCGAATATAGGGTTTACTATATCGAAGATCCAAGTCATTGCATACTACATTCAGTAATACCGTACAAAGGTCAAATGCTGTCAATTCAGGGTCATCACCCTAATCTCATCAAATGTATCCCTGGTGGGGGTTACAACGTAATCTCAAAAGGAGATCCCCGGCGGGGGTCACAACACATGGTCATCTGTCCATAAACAGAATCCCCGACGGGGGTTACTACACAATCTCATGAACAGAGATCCCCGGCGGGGGTTACTGAAAGTAGTATGCACACAAGCCAATCATGTTTGATGATAAAGCATATACTTTATAACAATCTTATTCATTTATTAATAAAAAGAATTAATTTATTAAAGGCTTTTAATTATATACATGATGCTATTTTATAATATGTGATAAACCCATAGTTTTAAGCAATACTTTTAAAATAATGATGATGATCATTCTAATGAGATCTAAATTCTTAGAAAGCTTAAAACTAAAATAGTTCCCAATCGTTGGATTACTAAATTAGGTATTAGTAAATTCGGATAGATTGGTACATATGTTGCTTGCTCACTGGATGAGGATGATTGATCTCATGATCATTTGTGTGGAGACACAAAAACAAGTATGTAGGTGCTTATTAGAGAATAAGTTCACTGAACGTGGCTCTCTAAGGAATACCTAATAAAGTTTTACTTGCCTGTCAATAGGAATTCCTGTAGTGATAGTAGTACAAGTGATCCTTGGACTTGAGATCATCATAATATCTTGTGTATGATGAGTTATACTTTGACTTATTCCTTAAGACCCTTAGGGTATATCAAAGGGTATTCTTGGGTATAATAAGTCGTACATGGAGATAATATATGATCAATAAAGAATCTACCGCTTCTAGTAAAAGAAGAGAAATGTCATGTGTGATTCGATAAATGACAACCCAGTAGTCCTTGGGCAAGGCAGAATGAAATTAGAAAGGAGTTTTTAATTTGCATTATTTGGAGTTGTGCATTTAAGAGTCAAAATACATATAATTAAATAAAATAAGACTTAACAGTAATTTCATGTCTTATATTTAATTGGGACATTGTATGGTGGAAGGATTGAATTGTACGGTAACTATTTACTCAAAGGTTCTTTTATAATTAATGTTAAAATCTATATTATCTGGAAAGTCGTTGATCGCTAGGGAGGCTTATCCCTAATGTAGAATAAATATTATTTATTTAAATAAAATAATAATTTAATTTATTTATTTAAATAAGATTAGAATTGTTCTAATTGATTTATTCACAACCGGTTTAATATGGAGAACCTAAAAGGTCACACCATAAAAGGAAGAATAATTATTTAAGAAGTTAATGACATAATCGTAATAATAAGTTAAGTATATTTAATTTAATCTATGGTGATAGAATAAATTAAATAGCTTAATATTTATTATTTAATATTTTAGAAATATTAAATATAAATTAATAAGAGGAGTCTTATTATTATTATTATTATTATTATTATTATTATTATTATTATTATTATTATTATTATTATTATTATTTAATTCCTAAAAGATTTTGGGAATTAATTAATAAAAGTACTCTCATATATTACTAATAAGATTAGGAGGTAAATTAATTAAAAGATTTAAATTAATTATCCCTAATAAGATTGGTTAATTAAATAAATTTAATTAATTAAAATAAAATCTAATTCCTTAATTGTTAAGGAGGGTTGCCCACATCTATAAATAAGAGGAGTCTTATTATGGGTGATAGAGTTGTTGTTGATTTTTTCACAACAGACAATTCCAATAATTGGAGAGTACGCTCCTTTTCTATGAGAGATTTAAAAACTCGAGTTTTGCCAAACACCCATCTTCTTGAATCTTTATTCTTTCTTGGTGGATCACCTCTAGAGGCCAAACACTTGGGTGGCTAACGTTGATCAAAGGAAGGAACCAAGTTCGGTGGATTCAAGTTGAACGCGAAAAGACTTGGAGGTGAACTTGTACCTGAGGAAGCTCGAATCTTCAAGGGTATGATTCTTGTTCTTCATATCTTTTCGTTTAATTAATAATTGTGCATAAAGGATGATCCGGGTATATGGTTTGTAAAATTTTAAAACTCTAATTTTTCACGTTTTCGCTTATTTTGTGCAATTTGATTGCGTTCATGAATATTACAAACCTAACAGTGGCATCAGAGCCAAACCTTTATGCGAATTATTAATTATTTTAATTTGATATGTATGTTGATATGTGTTTAGAATAATTTAATTGGGCATAATTTAGTTGTATAAAATAAATAAAAAAATCGCGAATCCCATTTTTTTTCTTTTTCGCTGAAATTCGCGGTTATTCATGGTTCAAGGGATCATATGATGTTGTTGTATGCTAATCACGTGGACCAAGTAAATTTATATATATATATATATATATATATATATATATATATATATGTGTGTGTGTGTGTGTGTGTGTGTGTGTGTGTGTGTGTGTGCAGGATCATATGATGTTGTTTGATATTTATAATATATTATATATCATATGATGAATAACCTGGATTGTTTTGCTTGTGCGGTTATATATATATATATATATATATATATATATATATATATATATATATATATATATATATATATATATAATTCACGTGGTTTAGGATCAGCAACATTATGATTCATTTTATATTAGAATGGTATCTTCCGTACCGTTATAATATATGTTAATCATCGGGATTATGTTTTGGTGATAAAAAAAAAAGGTTTATTTTAATATTAAAATAAAAGAGTTTATTTTAATTTTAAAATTGAATTTTATGCTAACCAATTAGAGTTGGAATTTGATTCAATGATAACTAATTGAAGTTAAAGAAGGATTTCATGTTTCCTTTTATGAAGGAGTTATTTTTTTTCTTGGAATTGGATTCCATAATTAATTAAAATAAATAAGTTTATTTTGATTTAAATTTAGATTAAAATAAAAGAGTTTATTTTGATTCAAAATTAGATTTTATACTAACTAAATTTGCTTATTAAATGATATCAATATATATATATATATATATATATATATATATATATATATATATATATTGAATGTTTATTATTCATGAGATGAATGTTATTTATTGATGCATATGGTGATGTGTATGATAATAAATGAGATTGATTATGGACTATTGACCAATTTGATTGGATTTTATTTTGGTTGGATGCATGAATGTATGAGTTTTATTAAATGGGGTCTGCGTACCTCGTCTTCTCTAATTTTTCTTAATGTAAATTCTATCTCCCTCCTATGTACTTCCCATTGACTGCTGATCAAGGTTTCTATTTATATTAAATAGTTTTGTAATAGGAATAGTTAGAATTAATTTTGAAAAATTAGAGATCAAGGAGTAAGGAGCGCTTGAAGACCCGTTTGTAATGGAGCTCATGTTTAAATGTAATAGTTATATTTAAATATTAATTCTTGCACTCCTAAGGTTTGACCTTGTAACAACCCGATATTTTTTACATAAATAAATAAGAAATTTTGCGTATAAATTTTTTTTATTTAAGGATGAGGATTTATACAAGATAATGTGTATGTGTATTTATGTGGTAAATAAAAATATATTTATTATATAAATATTTAAAAAAAAATTTATTTTAGAATTATTAATTATTAAAAAAAGTATATTCTTATAATAATTAAATTATGATAGAAATGCTTTATTAACTATTTTTCATGAAAATATAATCATATATTATTTAAATAATATATGGAGTGATTTTTTTGAATAAAATACAATAATTATTTTATTATATGAATTTTGGTACAGGTTATTAAGTTAATTATTTTACCTTAATTATTAAGGTTAAATATGGCAGATAAATCAGATATGGAATCCAAACCCTAATTTTGGATTATTGTCAAGGTATGAGAATAATAATATAATATTAATTATATTTTGATTTTTCAGTGCTATGAATATGTACTGTATTTCCGTATTGATAATGGAAGGTCAATTACGGTGTATTATGACCAAACCCTAGTAATAATGCTAAACCCTAATTTGAGATCCAAATTAGAGTGCAAGCTTATTTTATAAGTGTGTTATATAATTTATGTCGTGTATTAAATGTATTAATTAGGTGAACCCTAATTAAAATTCTAGAAACCCTAATTTTTAGAAAACCCTAATTATAATCTAGAAACCCTAAATATTTTTTGGAAATGAGGAACCCTAATTTGAAATTTAAATTAGAGTTCGAGATTGGTTGTAATTGTGTTAATGTGATTAATTAGCAAGTATTATAATCTTAATTGCTAATTTTGGAAATCCTAAAATTTTAAACCTTAATTTGATAATTAGAAAACCTAATTATAAATTGGTAACCCTAATTATCAAAATCGTAAACCCTAATTGCTATTTTAGCAATGTTAATGATAATTATATGATATTAAACCCTAATGTTCCTGTATAGCATAATTAGAAAATTAATCATAATTAGAAAATCCAAATTTCAAAATTTTAGAAACTAAAATTTATTTAATTTTTATTTAATTTTTATTTTGTGTAAACCCTAGTGGAAAAATCTTTTATTTTGTGCTAAACCTTAGGGTTAAACCCTAAGGGTTAAACCCTAAGGGTTTGCCAAGATCCAATTTTGCCATTAAATGATTTATCAATTGATCATTTTGCCCCTGGTGTATTATTTTTGGCTATCTTGTAAGTTTTGACAATAGGTTGAGTGGGTGAACCACTTCAACCACCCCATGTGCTCAAAATAACAACAACAAGCAATATATCTCAGCCATACAATGCATCTAACCTTCTATAAATAGATTGGAGAGAGAGAAAAAAAATCATTTTGTTCACTTATTTTGTCCAACACCAAACCTTCTCTCTCAAGCTCCAAACCTCCGAAAATATAAGCTATATTATTCCCAAATTAAAGCCCCACGATCAACCATAACATATCAGTAGCCAGAATCAAGAATCGTTCATAGAAGGTATAAACCTTAGTCATGATTTTTGTCCAACGATCTGTTGTTAGATGTTAGATTTTTTGTGTTAAACATGTTAAATCTAGTGTCTATGGATGATCTAGGTTGCTAGATGTTAGATCCATAACATCTAGAAGCTTAGATTTGAAGATCTTAGAAATCTAGAAAAAACTTGGTTCTGTGGTCTGACAACGAATGTCAGAGGCCACAGATCCTTGCTCGATTATATTTTGTGTTGTTTTTAAGTTGTTAGTAGTAGCCTGGAATGCTGCCTTTAATCTGCAAAAAGAATCAAAGTCATATCTGTTGTAGATTAAAAGTTATTTAAGGTCAAAGTGGGTTGACCGGCATTGACCGACTGTTTTTGAAACCCAGTGTTTGCCCAGAAAGTCTGACAAGAAATGTCAGACCTTATATCTATTTGATCTGTTATGAATTTTGTGTTTTGAAACTTTGTAGTTGTAGTTTGATATGTGCTCTGTGATCTGAACTTGAAATCAGGCTTAGACCAGATGTAGATTGCAAGTTATGGAAGGTCAAACTACGTTGACCGACCATGACCTGCCAAGTTTCTGGGTAACCCAGAAACAACCCAGACCGGCCTGACAACATTTTAAACCGTCTTGATCTGTCAATGTATTAAGGTTTTATTGTTGTTGTGTTATCTAAGTTGTAGAGTTGTATATGTACTATATGTTGATGCTTTTATATAGCTTATATCACAATCAAACAGGAATTAGAGGATGGTCAAACTAGGCAGAAAGTCCACGGATGAACTTTCTGGGTAACCCAGAAAGTCCATGAGCGTGGTTTCTGACAACGTTTGACCAGACAAGATCTTGGTATTATGTTGTTGTTTTGTTTATGTGTTGTAATAGAAATGTTGTCCTACATGCTAGCTACAACCTGGAACTTTTAGATCACAAAAGCAATACCTGAATCAGAAGTTATGGGAACCCAAAAGTGAACAGTCGAACTGTTCTTCATTTCTGGGTAACCCAGAAATGAAAAACAGCCTCTGACAACACTTTTGGAGGCTCAGATCTCCTTGGTTATAGGTGTTATGGTCATGATTGTTGTTGTAGTCTGAAGTGTTACACTAGTACTACACGTTCTAATGCTTAGTTGGTCCAGAATCACACTACACACTGAATTATTGGAGGTCAAACGTGCTTACTCGGTAACTGCCTATGAGTTTCTGGGTTTGGCCAAAAACATGAAGAACACCTATAGCAACGGTTCTGTCGCTATAGGTGGTCTTTAGCGACATATATTATTTATTTTTCCGGAAATTAATAAAAAATAGAAAAATTAGTTTTAAATTATTAAAAATACAAAATAAATTATTAAAAATTATTTTAAATTTTGAAAATTAGTTTTTAATTATTTTAAATATATTTCATAAATATTTAATATTTTTGGAATATTAAAAGTATTTAATTTATTTAATTATAATATTAAATAAATTATTTAAAAATAATTTTAGTATTGGAAAAATCATTAAAAATAATATTATGATATAAGAAAATATTTTAAGTTATTTTTAATGACTTTTAATATTTTGTGATAAATTTCATTAATAAATTGATATTAATGGTAATTAATTTATTTACTAAATGAATTAAATAAATTAATTAAAAATAATTTTATTATATTAAAAATTATTTTAAATAAAAATAAAGTGTTTAAAAATATTTTAAGTTATAATATATAACTTTTAATATTTAAAGGATAATTTCATTAATAATTAAATATTAATGATTATTAAGTTATTACTAATGATATTAAATTTATTTAATAATTATATTAAATAAATAGTTTATAAATGGTTTTATTAATTTAAAAATCATTTAAAAGGGATATAAATGAATTAAAAATATTTTAAGTTATACTTAATGACTTTTAATATTCGGATAAATGAAACATTAATACCTTAATATTAATGAAAATTATTTAAAAATAATTTTAAATGTTGTAAAAATTATTTAAGGGTAATATTAATGTTTTAAAAATATTTTGAGTTATTATAAATAACTTTAATATTTTGGAAATGATTTCATTAATAGTTTAATATTAATTAGATATTAATGATAATAGGATTATTTAGTATTTAAATCATTTAATAATGATTCCGAGGTTTGAAAATTCATAAGAAATCATAATAAATGTTTTAAAATTATATTAAGTCAGTTAAAAATAATATAACTGATACGTACAGATATTGAGTTATAGAATAGAGTCTTAGACTCGATAATTATTTGATAAAGTTGTCGGTACACCGACATGTTTCAGAAATTGATCTGGACTTAGATAATGTGATTAGATAAGTGATTATTTGTGATTCAATGGTTGTTAAACCTATGTGCCAATGTGATTAGGGTATGTGCTAACTGCAATAAGCAGTGTTATGTGTTATAGTATATTGTTCTAATCAAACGAATGATCTGACTAATGACAGGTCGTGAGATAAGCGATAAATCTAAATTACAAACTGTAAGCAGCGCGTCAAGCAAGTATCTAACCTTTGCATTTTCTTTATGCAATGAACATGAGTAAGAATGTTTCTAAACTATATTATTACTGTACAGATTATTAACCTTATATTATATACACTCATTGCTTATCAACATGTTAGTATATGGTAATTCAGATATATATATTCTGTTCGTTAATTTCTGTAAATGGTTAAACAAGTGTCCCCACTTGGATAATCATTGTATTTAATCACATGTTGATATACCTTTGTCAATTACCCGTATATATATATGTTGAATTATAGATTATTGTTGAAACAAGATAAAACCTTTGATTTGGAACCCAGACAAGTATGAACATCCCTACACGGGAAAACTTTTATGCGCCCAAGGCGGAATAGAGTGAACGATCCTATCATTCTTTTAATGTAGTATTGATCAATGCAGGGCATAACGGGCTGATCACCCCCCGTGCCCGTAAGTTATGTCGGTTTACAGATGAATTTCTGTTTAACCTTTTTGAAAATGAAAACAATATTCATGGCATGTCACCATAACCCCAGCTATAGTCATTATGTAGTTTCAAAAATTTGAAAGAGAGTTGTTATGTTATTATTATTGGTTCAGAATACTTCACAACTATTGACTTGTTGTAGAAGAATAGTTCAAAGAAAACATTTAAATCCTTTCAGTTTATATATATATATATATATATATATATATATATATATATATATATATATATATATATATGTATATATATATAATTGCTACTACTTGCTGGGCACTCAAATGCTCATCCTTGCTTAATTTAAATATTTTCAGCTAAGTGTGAACGACCAGAGAGCACTGCTAAGACCAAGGAAAAAGGGAAAGGTTGCTGATTGAATGCAAATGTTATCTTGTAGATATTAATATTAGGATAATTATGATATATATTATCTATCATGGGTTGTAATGAATGTTTAAAGGTTACGTACTTGGGAGCTAGACTCTGATAATTATGTAAATTAAGTTTGACTTTTATATTATTGTTATTATTATTAGTATTATTCCGCTCATAGAAATGGTATCGTGAAGCAACGAGTTCGAGTTTCAAGTACCTGAATTTGGGGGCGTCACAAGTTGGTATCAGAGCTATAGGGTTAGAAACCTTAGGTGGGTTAGACCTTAGGCTATAATCTTAGAACAGAGGGAAACGTTGAAAATATAAATAACTCATATATAGTTTAAAAAGAGATGAATTGACTAAATTTATCGTCAAACTAAATAAAAGATAACTTGTATAAAACTCTTATTTGTTGTGCGTATATACTATATGCTAATCAGGATAATTTATGTGTATAGATGTCAGGTGAAAAAGGACTCGATTACCCTCGGATCGTAAAGAAGGAGCCAATATCGAAGCCGATAGCTGACATAGAGGCTCATAATGAAAATAACTCAGAAGATGTGGTTATTGTGGAAAACATAGTACCAGATCCGGAGATGGTGGAACTGATAGATAGCGATTCAGACACTAAAGTTGAAGCTGATCAAGCATCAACAGCGGTGCAGAATCTGAAGAACAAGGTTTCTTCTCTGGAAAGGCTGTGGGAGATAGAAAAGCTGTTGAATAGTCAGTTGCGTCAAGCGTTAATAGAAACAATGGAAGGACAAGATAAGCTTAAGATCCAAATTGGTCAGATGGGAGCCACAAGCAACACATCGTGTGCAGCTCCGGACAAGAAGGGGAAAAGAAAGATAGAAGACCATAACTTAGGAAAATCCAATAGGAAGAAATGGAAAAGAATATGTTATCTTTACGGCTATGAGGGACATACTACTCTGTACTGTCCTGACTACACAAAAGGAGCATGTTTTATCTGTGGGATAGAAGGTCATCAGGCGAGAAGTTATCCAATAAAAAAGAATAATAAATAAGTAGTATAGGTTTTGTTGTGTAGATGTGTTTAATGTAGTATATATGATAAGTATGTTTGTGTAGGGTAATGTTTCCAACTTTCGTATTAAGTTAAGACTGTTAAGCCCGACTTTTGTAGTCACAAAGGGATGAATGATGTTTAAAGCATTATGTGCTATGTTATGTAAAATATTCGTTTAATGAATATGAACCTATGTTTGAATGATGAAACAAGTTTAAAATATTAAACTTATGCAATAAGGTTTAGATTGTAAGTTAAAGTTATGATTTCTTTTAATCAGATAATGCCGCCAAGACGTCAAACTCACAACCAAAGGGCAGAATAGTCTGTCAATAATGTTGAGGGACAACAACCAGCAGACCCAATGCAGTAATTTGCAAACATGTTACCTCAGGCTATGCAACAGGGAATACCAGTCGCTGAAAACTAGCCGGACAACTGCTTAGCGAATTTCAAAGACTTTAAGGCTGTAGGACCACCGAAATTCAAAGGTACAACTGACCCTGTTGAAGCCCAAACTTGGGTTAAGGAAATTGAAAAAGCATTCGTGGTAGCTAGGGTATCTAAGGGGCAAAAAACTACTTTTGCCACCTACATGATGAAGGGGGAAGCAAATTTTTGGTGGGAAGAAAATCAGGCTAGGGCAGGAGAAGGTGTATTCACATGGGATAGATTTAAAACTTTGTTTTTTGAGAATTATTTTTCCCCTAGTATGCAGGCGAGGATGGAGGTTAAATTTTTAGAGTTGAAGCAGGAGAATATGACGGTGTCTGAATACGCCGCCAAATTCAATGAGTTAGCTAGGTTTGCCCCGCATCAAGTCGATACGGAGGATAGCAAAGCGAGAAGGTTTGAGCTGGGATTGAAACCCTGGCTCTACAATAAAGTGGGGGTGTTGCAAATTCCTACATTTGCAGCACTCATGGAGAAAGCAATCATAGCTGAAGAGGGAAGTGAGGCCATGAGCGTTTACAATAAGGAGAGGAAGAATAAGGGTAAGACTGAAGGAGCTGGAAAAGTAGGAGTTAATAGTAGGAGCAGGAGTGGAGATAGCAAGAGGAAGGTAAGCAGTTTTGCAAGTGTACAAGTGAAACAGGAAGGTGTTAAGAAACAGATAGTGCCATGTAAGACATGTGGGAAGAATCACTCGGGGGAGTGTTTGAAAGGAAAATTTATTTGCTACAAGTGCGGGCAGGAGGGCCATATCTCTCCCAACTGCCCAAATCCTAGGATGAATAGTGGATGTTTTATATGCGGATCGACAGAGCACAGGGTGAAAGATTGTCCGAAGAGGAGGGTGGAGACAGGAAGTGTAAGCATGGGCACTGGCAGTGGGACTTTAGCATTCACAGGACCGACATCGTCAAGCAAGCCAACAAAATCTACTGCGAGGGTCTACAACATGACGGTTCATGATACGGCAGCAGCTGGCAATGTAACTCCAGGTATTATTCGTATAACTTTTATTTTATTATACATGATTTTCCTATTTTTAGTAAATTATTTTATAAAGAAAGTTTGAGGAGGAATTTGAGTTCTTTTAGAAACCAATTTTTTCTGTTTAATCAGAAAGACAAGCTTTATGTGAACAGTTAAAGATCTGTTCGATCAATGTTGATCGAGATCTACTTGCGATGATTGTGTATGTTATGTACCCTTGTATGTAAAGGTTTTAAAACGGTGATTCCGGGGACGGAATCATTATAAGGGAGGGTAAATGTAACAACCCGATATTTTCTACATAAATAAATAAGAAATTTTGCGTATAATTTTTTTTTATTTAAGGATGAGGATTTGTACAAGATAATGTGTATGTGTATTTATGTGGTAAATAAAAATATATTTATTACATAAATATTTACAAATAATTTTATTTTAGAATTATTGATTATTAAAAAAAGTATATTCTTATAATAATTAAATTATGATAGGAATGTTTTATTAACTATTTTCCATGAAAATATAATCATATATTATTTAAATAATATATGGAGTGATTTTTTTGAATAAAATACAGTAATTATTTTATTATATGAATTTTGGTACATGTTATTAAGTTAATTATTTTACCTTAATTATTAAGGTAAAATATGGCAGATAAATCAGATATGGAATCCAAACCCTAATTTCTGATTATTGTTAATGTATGAGAATAATAATATAATATTAATTATATTTTGATTTTTCAGTGCTATGAATATGTACTGTATTTCCGAATTGATAATGGAAGGTCAATTACGGTGTATTATGACCAAATCCTAGTAATATGCTAAACCCTTATTTGAGATCCAAATTAGAGTGCAAGATTGTTTTATAAGTATGTTATATAATTTATGTCGTGTATTAAATGAATTAATTAGGTGAACCCTAATTAAAATTCTAGAAACCCTAATTTCTAGAAAACCCTAATTATAATTTTGAAACCCTAAATAGTTTTTGGAAATGAGGAACCCTAATTTGAAATTTAAATTAGAGTTCGAGATTGGTTGTAATTGTGTTAATGTGATTAATTAGCAAGTATTATACTCTCAATTGCTAATTTTGGAAATCTTAAAATTTTAAACCCTAATTTGATAATTAGAAAACCTAATTATAAATTGGTAACCCTAATTATCAAAATCGTAAATCCTAATTGCTATTTTAGCAATATTAATGATAATTATATGATATTAAACCCTAATGTTCCTATATAACATAATTAGAAAATTAATCATAATTATAAAATCCAAATTTCAAAATTTTAGAAACTAAAATTTATTTAATTTTTATTTTGTGTAAACCCTGGTGGGAAAATCCTTCATTTTGTGCTAAACCTCAGGGTTTAACCCTAAGGGTTTGCCAAGTTCCAATTTTGCCATTAAATGATTTATCAATTGATCATTTTTCCCCTAATGTATTATTTTTGGCTATCTTGTAAGTTTTGACAATAGGTTGAGTGGGTGAACCACTTCAACCACCCCATGTGCTCAAAATAACAACAACAAGCAATATATCTCAGCCATACAATGCATCTAACCTTCTATAAATAGATTGGAGAGAGAGAAAAAAAATCATTTTGTTCACTTATTTTGTCCAACACCAAACCTTCTCTCTCAAGCTCCAAACCTCCGAAAATATAAGCTATATTATTCCCAAATCAAAGCCCCACGATCAACCATAACATATCAGTAGCCAGAATCAAGAATCGTTCATAGAAGGTATAAACCTTAGTCATGATTTCTGTCCAACGATCTGTTGTTAGATGTTAGATTTTTTGTGTTAAACATGTTATATCTAGTGTCTATGGATGATCTGGGTTGCTAGATGTTAGATCCATAACATCTAGAAGCTCAGATTTAAAGATCTTAGAAATCTGGAAAAAACTTGGTTCTGTGGTCTGACAACGAATGTCAGAGGCCACAGATCCTTGCTCGATTATATTTTGTGTTGTTTTTAAGTTGTTAGTAGTAGCCTGCAATGTTGCCTTTAATCTGCAAAAAGAATCAAAGTCATATCTGTTGTAGATTAAAAGTTATTTAAGGTCAAAGTGGGTTGACTGGCATTGACCGACTGTTTTTGAAACCCAGTGTTTGCCCAGAAAGTCTGACAAGAAATGTCAGACCTTATATCTTTGTGATCTGTTATGAATTTTTTGTTTTGAAACTTTGTAGTTGTAGTTTGATATGTGCTCTGTGATCTGAACTTGAAATCAGGCTTAGACCAGATGTAGATTGCAAGTTATGGAAGGTCAAACTACGTTGACCGACCATGACTTGCCAAGTTTCTGGGTAACCCAGAAACAACCCAGACCGGCCTGACAACATTTTAAACCGTTTTGATCTGTCAGTGTATTAAGGTTTTATTGTTGTTGTGTTATCTAAGTTGTAGAGTTGTATATGTACTACATGTTGATGCTTTTATATAGCTTATATCACAATCAAACAGGAATTGGAGGATGGTCAAACTAGGCAGAAAGTCCACGGATGAACTTTCTGGGTAACCCAGAAAGTCCATGAGCGTGGTTTCTGACAACGTTTGACCAGACAAGATCTTGGTATTATGTTGTTGTTTTGTTTATGTGTTGTAATAGAAATGTTGTCCTACATGCTAGCTACAACCTGGAACTTTTAGATCACAAAAGCAATACCTGAATCAAAATTATGGGAACCCAAAAGTGAACAGTCGAACTGTTCTTCATTTCTGGGTAACCCAGAAATGAAAAACAGCCTCTGACAACAATTTTGGAGGCTCAGATCTCCTTGGTTATAGGTGTTATGGTCATGATTGTTGTTGTAGCCTGAAGTGTTACACTAGTACTACACGCTCTAATGCTTAGTTGGTCCAGAATCACACTACACACTGAATTATTGGAGGTCAAACGTGCTTACTCGGTAACTGCCTATGAGTTTATGGGTTTGGCCAAAAACATGAAGAACACCTATAGCGACGGTTCTGTCGCTATAGGTGGTCTTTAGCGACATATATTATTTATTTTTCTGGAAATTAATAAAAAATAGAAAAATTAGTTTTAAATTATTAAAAATACAAAATAAATTATTAAAAATTATTTTAAATTCCTAAAATTAGTTTTTAATTATTTGAAATATATTTCATAAATATTTAATATTTTTGAAATATTAAAAGTATTTAATTTATTTAATTATAATATTAAATAAATTATTTAAAAATAATTTTAATATTCGAAAAATCATTAAAAATAATATTACGATATAAGAAAATATTTTAAGTTATTTTTAATGACTTCTAATATTTTGTGATAAATTTCATTAATAAATTGATATTAATGGTAATTAATTTATTTACTAAATGAATTAAATAAATTAATTAAAAATCATTTTATTATATTAAAAATCATTTTAAATAAAAATAAAGTGTTTAAAAATATTTTAAGTTATAATATATAACTTTTAATATTTAAAGGATAATTTCATTAATAATTAAATATTAATGATTATTAAGTTATTACTAATGATATTAAATTTATTTAATAATTATATAAAATAAATAGTTTATAAATAGTTTTATTAATTTAAAAATCATTTAGAAGGGATATAAATGAATTAAAAATATTTTAAGTTATACTTAATGACTTTTAATATTCGGATAAATGAAACATTAATACCTTAATATTAATGATAATTATTTAAAAATGATTTTAAATGTTGTAAAAATTATTTAAGGGTAATATTAATGTTTTAAAAATATTTTTGAGTTATTATAAATAATTTTAATATTTTGGAAATGATTTCATTAATAGTTTAATATTAATTAAATATTAATGATAATAGGATTATTTAGTATTTAAATCATTTAATAATGATTCCGAGGTTTGAAAATTCATGATAAATCATAATAAATGTTTTAAAATTATATTAAGTCAGTTAAAAATAATATAACTGATACGTACAGATATTGAGTTACAGAATAGAGTCTTAGACTCGATAATTATCCGATAAAGTTGTCGGTACACCGACATGTTTCAGAAATTGATCTGGACTTAGATAATGTGATTAGATAAGTGATTATTTGTGATTCAATGATTGTTAAACCTATGTGCCAATGTGATTAGGGTATGTGCTAACTGCAATAAGTAGTGTTATATGTTATAGTATATTGTTCTAATCAAACGAATGATCTGACTAATGACAAGTCGTGAGATAAGCGATAAATCTAAATTACAAACTGTAAGCAGCACTTCAGGCAAGTATCTAACCTTTGCATTTTCTTTATGCAATGGACATGAGTAAGAATGTTTCTAAACTATATTATTACTGTACAGATTATTAACCTTATATTATATACACTCATTGCTTATCAACATGTTAGTATATGGTAATTCAGATATATATATTCTGTTCGTTAATTTCTGTAAATGGTTAAACAAGTGTCCCCACTTGGATAATCATTGTATTTAATCACATGTTGATATACCTTTGTCAATTACCCGTATATATATATATATATATATATATATATATGTTGAATTATAGATTATTGTTGAAACAAGATAAAACCTTTGATTTGGAACCCAGACAAGTATGAACATCCCTACACGGGAAAACTTTTATGCGCCCAAGGCGGAACAGAGTGAACGATCCTATCGTTCTTTTAATGCAGTATTGATCAATACAGGGCATAACGGGTTGATCACCCCCCGTGCCTATAAGTTATGTCGATTTACAGATGAATTTCTGTTTAACCTTTTCGAAAATGAAAACAATGTTCATGGCATGTCACTATAACCCCAGTTATAGTCATTATGTAGTTTCAAAAATTTGAAAGAGAGTTGTTATGTTATTATTATTGGTTCAGAATACTTCATAACTATTGACTTGTTGTAGAAGAATAGTTCAAAGAAAACATTTAAATCCTTTTAGTTTATATATATATATATATATATATATATATATATATATATATATATATATATATAATTGCTACTACTTTCTGGGCACTCAAATGCTCATCCTTGCTTAATTTAAATATTTTCAGCTAAGTGTGAACGACCAGAGAGCACTGCTAATACCAAGGAAAAAGGGAAAGGTTGCTGATTGAATGCAAATGTTATCTTGTAGATATTAATATTAAGACAATTATGATATATATTATCTATCATGGGTTGTAATGAATGTTTAAAGGTTATGTACTTGGGAGCTAGATTTTGATAATTATGTAAATTAAGTTTGACTTTTATATTATTGTTATTATTATTAGTATTATTCCGCTCATAGAAATGGTATCGTGAAGCACCGAGTTCGAGTTTCAAGTACCTGAATTTGGGGGCGTCACAAGTTGGTATCAGAGCTATAGGGTTAGAAACCTTAGGTGGGCTAGACCTTAGGCTATAACCTTAGAACAGAGGGAAACGTTGAAAATATAAATAACTCATATATAGTTTAAAAAGAGATGAATTGACTAAATTCATCGTCAAACTAAATAAAAGATTACTTGTATAAAACTCTTATTTGTTGTGCGTATATACTATATGTTAATCAGGATAATTTATATGTATAGATGTCAGGTGAAAAAGGACTCGATTACCCTCGGATCGTAAAGAAGGAGCCAATATCGAAGCCGATAGCTGACATAGAGGCTCACAATGAAAATAACTAAGAAGATGTGGTTATTGTGGAAAACATAGTACCAGATCTGGAGATGGTGGAACTGACAGATAGCGATTCAGACACTAAAGTTGAAGCTGATCAAGCATCAATAGAGGTGCAGAATCTGAAGAACAAGGTTTCTTCTTTGGAAAGGCTGTGGGAGATAGAAAAGCTGTTGAATAGTCAGTTGCGTCAAGCATTAATAGAAACAATGGAAGGACAAGATAAGCTTAAGATCCAAATTGGTCAGATGGGAGCCACAAGCAACACATCGTGTGCAGCTCCGGACAAGAAGGGGAAAAGAAAGATAGAAGACCATAACTTAAGAAAATCTAATAGGAAGAAATGGAAAAGAATATGTTATCTTTGCGGCTATGAGGGACATACTACTCTGTATTGTCCTGACTACACAAAAGGAGCATGTTTTATCTATGGGATAGAAGGTCATCAGGCGAGAAGTTGTCCAATAAAAAAGAATAATAAATAAGTAGTATAGGTTTTGTTGTGTAGGTGTGTTTAATGTAGTATATATGATAAGTATGTCTGTGTAGGGTAATGTTTCCAACTTTCGTATTAAGTTAAGACTGTTAATCCCGACTTTTGTAGTCACAAAGGGATGAATGATGTTTAAAGCATTATGTGCTATGTTATGTAAAATATTTGTTTAATGAATATGAACCTATATTTGAAAGATGAAACAAGTTTAAAATATTAAACTTATGCAATAAGGTTTAGAATGTAAGTTAAAGTTATGATTTCCTTTAATCAGATAATGCCGCCAAGACGTCAAACTCGCAACCAAAGGGCAGAAGAGTCTGTCAATAATGTTGAGGGACAACAACCAGCAGACCCAATGCAGTAATTTGCAAACATGTTAGCTCAGGCTATGCAACAGGGAATACCAGTCGCTGGAAACTAACCGGACAACCGCTTAGCAAATTTCAAAGACTTTAAGGCTGTAGGACCACCGAAATTCAAAGGTACAACTGACCCTGTTGAAGCCCAAACTTGGGTTAAGGAAATTGAAAAAGCATTCGTGGTAGCTAGGGTATCTGAGGGGCAAAAAATCGCTTTTGCCACCTACATGATGAAGGGGGAAGCAAATTTTTGGTGGGAAGCAAATCAGGCAAGGGCAGGAGAAGGTGTATTCACATGGTATAAATTTAAAACTTTGTTTTTCGAGAATTATTTTTTCCCTAGTATGCAGGCGAGGATGGAGGTTAAATTTTTAGAGTTGAAGCAGGAGAATATGACGGTGTCTGAATACGCCGCCAAATTCAATGAGTTAGCTAGGTTTGCCCCGCATCAAGTTGATACGGAGGCTAGGAAAGCGAGAAGGTTTGAGCTGGGATTGAAACCCTGGCTCTATAACAAAGTGGGGGTGTTGCAAATTCCTACATTTGCAGCACTCATGGAGAAAGCGATCATAGCTGAGGAGGGAAGTGAGGCCATGAGCGTTTACAATAAGGAGAGGAAGAATAAGGGTAAGACTGAAGGAGCTGGAAAAGTAGGAGTTAATAGTGGGAGCAGGAGTGGAGATAGCAAGAGGAAGGTAAGCAGTTTTACAAGTGTACAAGTGAAACAGGAAGGTGTTAAGAAACAGATAGTGCCATGTAAGACATGTGGGAAGAATCACTCGGGGGAGTGTTTGAAAGGAAAATTTATTTGCTACAAGTGCGGGCAGGAGGGTCATATCTCTCCCAACTGCCCTAATCCTAGGATGAATAGTGGATGTTTTATATGCGGATCGACAGAGCACAGGGTGAAAGATTGTCCGAAGAGGAGGGTGAAGACAGGAAGTGTGAGCATGGGCACTGGCAGTGGGACTTTAGCAATCACAAGACCGACATCGTCAAGCAAGCAAACAAAATCTACTGCGAGGGTCTACAACATGACGGTTCAAGATACGGCAGCAGCTGGCAATGCAACTCCAGGTATTATTCGTATAACTTTTATTTTATTATACATGATTTTCCTATTTTTAGTAAATTATTTTATAAAAAAAGTTTGAGGAGGAATTTGAGTTCTTTTAGAAACTAATTTTTTCTGTTTAATCAGAAAGACAAGCTTTATGTGAACAGTTAAAGATCAGTTCGATCAAAGTTGATCGAGATCTACTTGCGATGATTGTGTATGTTATGTACCCTTGTATGTAAATGTTTTAAAACGGTGATTCCGGGGACGGAATCTTTATAAGGGAGGGTGAATGTAACAACCCGATATTTTCTACATAAATAAATAAGAAATTTTGCGTATAATTTTTTTTTATTTAAGGATGAGGATTTGTACAAGATAATGTGTATGTGTATTTTTGTGGTATATAAAAATATATTTATTACATAAATATTTACAAATAATTTTATTTTAGAATTATTGATTATTAAAAAAAGTATATTCTTATAATAATTAAATTATGATAGAAATGTTTTATTAACTATTTTCCATGAAAATATAATCATATATTATTTAAATAATATATGGAGTGATTTTTTTGAATAAAATACAATAATTATTTTATTATATGAATTTTGGTACATGTTATTAAGTTAATTATTTTACCTTAATTATTAAGGTTAAATATGGCAGATAAATCAGATATGAAATCCAAACCCTAATTTTGAATTATTGTTAATGTATGAGAATAATAATATAATATTAATTATATTTTGATTTTTCAGTGCTATGAATATGTACTGTATTTCCGAATTGATAATGGAAGGTCAATTACGGTGTATTATGACCAAATCCTAGTAATATGCTAAACCCTTATTTGAGATCCAAATTAGAGTGCAAGATTGTTTTATAAGTATGTTATATAATTTATGTCGTGTATTAAATGAATTAATTAGGTGAACCCTAATTAAAATTCTAGAAACCCTAATTTCTAGAAAACCCTAATTATAATTTTGAAACCCTAAATAGTTTTTGGAAATGAGGAACCCTAATTTGAAATTTAAATTAGAGTTCGAGATTGGTTGTAATTGTGTTAATGTGATTAATTAGCAAGTATTATACTCTCAATTGCTAATTTTGGAAATCTTAAAATTTTAAACCCTAATTTGATAATTAGAAAACCTAATTATAAATTGGTAACCCTAATTATCAAAATCGTAAATTCTAATTGCTATTTTAGCAATGTTAATGATAATTATATGATATTAAACCCTAATGTTCCTGTATAGCGTAATTAGAAAATTAATCATAATTAGAAAACCCAAATTTCAAAATTTTAGAAACTAAAATTTATTTAATTTTTATTTTGTGTAAACCCTAGTGGGAAAATCCTTCATTTTGTGCTAAACCTTAGGGTTTAGTTTGCCAGGTTCCAATTTTGCCATTAAATGATTTATCAATTGACCATTTTGCCCCTAGTGTATTATTTTTGGCTATCTTGTAGGTTTTGACAATAGGTTGAGTGGGTGAACCACTTCAACCGCCCCATGTGCTCAAAATAACAACAACAAGCAATATATCTCAGCCATACAATGCATCTAACCTTCTATAAATAGATTGGAGAGAGAAAAAAAATCATTTTTTTCACTTATTTTGTCCAACACCCAAACCTTCTCTCTCAAGCTCCAAACTTCCAAAAATATAAGCTATATTATTCCCAAATCGAAGCCCCACGATCAACCATAACATATCAGTAGCCAGAATCAAGAATCATTCATAGAAGGTATAAACCTTAGTCATGATTTCTGTCCAACGATCTGTTATTAGATGTTAGATTTTTGTGTGTTAAACATGTTAAATCTAGTGTCTATGGATGATCTGGGTTGCTAGATGTTAGATCCATAACATCTAGAAGCTCAGATTTGAAGATCTTAAAAATCTGGAAAAAACTTGGTTCTGTGGTCTGACAACGAATGTCAGAGGCCACAGATCCTTGCTCGATTATATTTTGTGTTGTTTTTAAGTTGTTAGTAGTAGCCTGCAATGTTGTCTTTAATCTGCAAAAAGAATCAAAGTCATATTTGTTGTAGATTAAAAGTTATTTAAAGTCAAAGTGGGTTGACTGGCATTGACTGACTGTTTTTGAAACCCAATGTTTGCCCAGAAAGTCTGACAAGAAATGTCAAACCTTATATCTCTGTGATCTGTTACGAATTTTGTGTTTTGAAACTTTGTAGTTGTAGTCTGATATGTGCTCTATGATCTAAACTTGAAATCAGGCTTAGACCAGATGTATATTGCAAGTTATGGAAGGTCAAACTACGTTGACCGACCATGACTTGCCAAGTTTCTAGGTAACCCAGAAACAGCCCAGACCGGCCTGACAACATTTTAAACCGTCTTGATCTGTCAGTGTATTAAGGTTTTATTGTTGTTGTGTTATCTAAGTTATAGAGTTGTATATGTACTACATGTTGATGCTTTTATATAGCTTATATCACAATCAAACAGGAATTGGAGGATGGTCAAACTAGGCAGAAAGTCCACGGATGAACTTTCTGGGTAACCCAGAAAGTCCATGAGCGTGGTTTCTGACAACGTTTGACCAGACAAGATCTTGGTATTATGTGGTTGTTTTGTTTGTGTTGTAATAGAAATGTTGTCCTACATGCTAGCTACAACCTGGAACTTTTAGATCACAAAAGCAATACCTGAATCAAAAGTTATGGGAACCTAAAAGTGAACAGTCGAACTGTTCTTCATTTCTGGGTAACCCAGAAATGAAGAACAGCCTTTGACAACACTTTTGGAGGCTCAGATCTCCTTGGTTATAGGTGTTATGGTCATGATTGTTGTTGTAGCCTGAAGTGTTACACTAGTACTACACACTTTAATGCTTAGTTGGTCCAGAATCACACTACACACTGAATTATTGGAGGTCAAACGTGCTTACTCGGTAACTGCCTATGAGTTTCTGGGTTTGGCCAAGAATATGAAGAACACCTATAGCGACGGTTCTGTCGCTATAGGTGGTCTTTAGCAACATATATTATTTATTTTTCCGGAAATTAATAAAAATATAAAAAAATTAGTTTTAAATTATTAAAAATACAAAATAAATTATTAAAAATTATTTTAAATTCCGAAAATTAGTTTTTAATTATTTTAAATATATTTCATAAATATTTAATATTTTTGAAATATTAAAAGTGTTTGATTTATTTAATTATAATATTAAATAAATTATTTAAAAATAATTTTAATATTGGAAAAATCATTAAAAATAATATTATGACATAAAAAAATATTTTAAGTTATTTTTAATGACTTTTAATATTTTGTGATAAATTTCATTAATAAATTGATATTAATGGTAATTAATTTATTTACTAAATGAATTAAATAAATAAATTAAAAATAATTTTATTATATTAAAAATTATTTTAAATAAAAATAAAGTGTTTAAAAATATTTTAAGTTATAATATATAACTTTTAATATTTAAAGGATAATTTCATTAATAATTAAATATTAATGATTATTAAGTTATTACTAATGATATTAAATTTATTTAATAATTATATTAAATAAATAGTTTATAAATAGTTTTATTAATTTAAAAATCATTTAAAAGGGATATAAATGAATTAAAAATATTTTAAGTTATACTTAATGACTTTTAATATTCGGATAAATGAAACATTAATACCTTAATATTAATGATAATTATTTAAAAATGATTTTAAATGTTGTAAAAATCATTTAAGGGTAATATTAATGTTTTAAAAATATTTTGAGTTATTATAAATAATTTTAATATTTTGGAAATGATTTCATTAATAGTTTAATATTAATTAGATATTAATGATAATAGGATTATTTAGTATTTAAATCATTTAATAATGATTCTGAGGTTTAAAAATTCATGATAAATCATAATAAATGTTTTAAAATTATATTAAGTTAGTTAAAAATAATATAACTGATACGTACAGATATTGAGTTACAGAATAGAGTCTTAGACTCGATAATTATCCAATAAAGTTGTCAGTACACCGCCATGTTTCAGAAATTGATTTGGACTTAGATAATGTGATTACATAAGTGATTATTTGTGATTCAATGGTTGTTAAACCTATGTGCCAATGTGATTAGGGTATGTACTAACTGTAATAAGCAGTGTTATGTGTTATAGTATATTGTTCTAATTGAACGAATGATCTGACTAATGATAGGTCGTGAGATAAGCGATAAATCTAAATTACAAACTGTAAGCAGCGCTTCAGGCAAGTATCTAACCTTTGCATTTTCTTTATGCAATGGACATGAGTAAGAATGTTTCTAAACTATATTATTACTGTATAGATTATTAACCTTATATTATATACGCTCATTGCTTATCAACATGTTAGTATATGATAATTCAGATATATATATTCTGTTCGTTAATTTCTGTAAATGGTTAAACAAGTGTCCCCACTTGGATAATCATTGTATTTAATCACATGTTGATATACCTTTGTCAATTACCCGTATATATATATATATATATATATATATATATATATATATATATATATATATATATATATATATATATATGTTGAATTATAGATTATTGTTGAAACAAGATAAAACCTTTGATTTGGAATCCAGACAAGTATGAACATCCCTACACGAGAAAACTTTTATGCGCCCAAGGTGGAACAGAGTGAACGATCCTATCGTTCTTTTAATGTAGTATTGATCAATTCAGGGCATAACGGGCTGATCACCCCCCGTGCCCGTAAGTTATGTCGGTTTACAGATGAATTTATGTTTAACATTTTCAAAAATAAAAACAATGTTCATGGCATGTCACCATAACCCCAGTTATAGTCATTATGTAGTTTTAAAAATTTGAAAGAGAGTTGTTATGTTATTATTATTGGTTCAGAATACTTCCCAACTATTCATTTGTTGTAGAAGAATAGTTCAAAGAAAATATTTAAATTCTTTCAGCTTATATATATATATATATATATATATATATATATATATATATATAATTGCTATTACTTGTTGGGCACTCAAATGCTCATCCTTGCTTAATTTAAATATTTTCAGCTAAGTGTGAACGACCAGAGAGCCTGCTAAGACTAAGGAAAAAGGGAAAGGTTGCTGATTGAATGCCAATGTTATCTTGTAGATAATAATATTAAGACAATTATGATATATATTATCTATCATGGGTTGTAATGAATGTTTAAAGGTTACGTACTTGGGAGCTAGACTCTGATAATTATGTAAATTAAGTTTGACTTTTATATTATTGTTATTATTATTAGTATTATTCCGCTCATAGAAATGGTATCGTGAAGCACCGAGTTCGGGTTTCAAGTACCTGAATTTGGGGGCGTCACAAGCCTTTTGGTTCACTTGGTGGCTCTAGTTAACCAAACTAGAATAAAAGTCCATAATCAATCTGGATAGAATATAGTATTCTATATGTGCATGCTAACACTATATATATTATATATTATACAAATATGCTTCCCATGTTAATTAATATGTCGCATATTTTATATATATATGTGCATGCGCGCTAAACAAGATGAGACAGATTAATAACAAACCCCTCAAATATTATATATTAAGTTATAACGTTCAAAGATATTTGGAATATCGAACGTCGCCTTCTAGCATGGTAAAACAATAGTGTATTAAATATTTAATTAGTTTTCTGTGCACACACAAGGCAAGTATTAAATATTTAAGATGTTGTTTTATCACATTTAATGCTTATAAATAGACTGAACAATGTTGTTTTGTTGTGCACACACAAAGATAATGTTTTTCTTTCGAATATATGGAAGTGCTAGGTATGACTTAACTTAGATTATTTTAGTTCGGATGTGCACACACTTAACCATTATGATCTAAAAGGTAAAATAAAAGGAGTTACATAGGTGATGTAATTGACAAGAGTTTTCTACCTATTTATTTATATATAGTTTGTTGTGCACACACAAGGCTATATACGTTTGAAATGGGATCCTTATTCTCACTAACATATCTTTAATTAGATATTGCCGAACTATATATATTGAGGGTAATATAGTTTGAAGAAAATAGTAGGAGATACCAATTTAAAACAAGACCTAATTTACTTTGGTAATTAATAAAAGAATGTATGCTAAAATATTGTTAAGAACAAATTCATTTACAGAATTTTACAATGTCTAAATTACTATCGCTGTGAAACATATTAGATGTTAATTAATTGGACCGAATTATTCGGATTGGTTAATGAATTGAGAAAAGTTCTCACGGCTGAAAAGCTATCTTATGTCCTTAATACGCCTATCCCTGCAATGGTTGCAGACAATGCCTTTGAGGAAGGGATTGCTACTTTTAGAAAGTGACAAGATGATGCACAGTTGACTCAATGCATCATTCTCGCATCCATGAGTAACGAGCTTCAGCGTTAGCATGAAACTATGGATGCTCTTACTATACTCCTGCACGTCAAGTAGTTGATGGTGAGGAAAGTAGGACTGATAAATATCAGATATATAAGGAGCTCTTCCGATCTAGAATGACCGATGACACTACAGTATAGATAAAAGTCCTTAACATTATCAATTTGATTGATCAATTAGGACAACAGATTTTGTCATGAATGGAGAGCTGAGCCAAGATTAGATCTTACACTCACTGCCGGACTCCTTTCACAATTGTTGTGAATTTTTCATATGAACGAGCCAGATATCAGCCTCGCTGACTTACTTAACATGTTGAAAAATGTTGAGAGTCACTTTCCAACTAAGAAAGACCATGTCTTACTGTAAAACCCCAAATTTTACGAATAAAATTTAATTTTCTCGAAATAAATTTTTTTTATTATGGTGTGGATTTGATATAATGTTATAGTTGTGGGTAGTATTTATACATTTTATAAAGTATGCAAGTTGTTATATAATATTCGATTGGTTGGGGAATATTCGTTTTAACAGGGAATATTCGTACGACGACACAATCATTGGTGGACCCCACAACAAAATTATTGTCGAATTGAGAAAACGACAAAAATATTTTTATGAAAATAACGGCGGAAGTTTTACCGTTAAAACTGTTGAACTACTCGGTAGTAAAAGTACAGTAATACGCGTGGTTGCATAGTAGTACACGATATTGATTATTGATGTTTACGTGAGAAGTCACTCAGTTTTGTTCAATTATTGCTACAGTAGTTGCTGCATAGTATCTCACGTTATTTGATTCAATTATTGTTGATTGTTATGTATATGTGTATATATATATATATATATATATATATATATATATATATATATATATATATATATATATATATATATATATATATATTATTAGTTTTGTTTTATTAGTATTATTAATGTAATAAAACTGAAAAACTTTTTATATAAAACAGAATACTTTTATAAAGTTATCTATTTTATTAGACAATAATTAGAATATATTATATTTTATTATGTATAGTGTTGCATAGTGCCTACATAGTATTTTGCATAGTAAAATCTTTTTATATAAAACAGAATACTTTTATAAAGTTATTCGTTTTATTAGATTATAAATAGAATATATTATATTTTATTTAAAAGATTTTACTTTAAATATGGATCGTCCGATTAAAAGAAAATCAATCTGGACCGTTAATGAATTAGTTACTATGCAGTCCATTCATCTATAAATAGAAGCTCATTCTTTCATTATTTCTTACGAATTTACTGAAACTCTAGAGAGAGAAACTATAGAGAGAAAGAAGAAAAGTGTTTTGCTACTTCACTACTCTTATATCTAGTACTCTTCTTTCTAAGGTAAGGGATATTATTTATTGTACCCGTAAGGGGTATTATTTCTTTTGTATTCATGAAGAGAACTTCTGTTATTTTATTATTTATTATTCTGTTGGAATAACCTGTATACGCGGTCTACCCTATACTTGGAGAAATACTTCTGTTATTCCATTCTTTATTATTCTGTTGGATATCCTGTTTGTGCGTTTTACGTCGGATCTGGTTTCGTCTTTATTATTCTGTTAGAATATCCTGTCTGTGCATTTTACGCCGGACCTGGTTCCGTCTTTATTATTCTGTTGGAATATCCTGTCTATGCGTTTTACGTCGGACCTGGTTCCGTCTTTATTATTCTGTTGGAATATCCTGTCTGTGCATTTTACGCCGGACCTGGTTCCATTATTTATTAGTCTGTTGGAATAACCTTCCTGTGTGTTCTATCGCATGCCTGGTGATTTCTTTTGTTATTTCATTCTTTATTATACTTAGTTGGTTAAAGTTTTGGCTTCTATACTCCATAAAATTAGTGAAATATCCTTGATATTTGCGCTTCATCCAGAATCTTTTCATGGAAATATTCTTCTGAGCATTCTTGAATTTTACTCCATAAAGCAGTATCATGTTGACAATTTGGACGTTATTGGTTCTTGGATAAATTAATTCTTAAACTTGTTTTATTAAATTATTATGTCATTGTCATCATCCTCATGTTTATATTATGTTGAAAGTCATCTGTGGCTTGTAGTGCATAGATGGACTTGGTATGTTTATGACCAGGGATTATTCGGTATAATCATGACCGTAATGTTACAAATGATGTGGAAAAAGTCCTTATTGGCCCGTAATGCATTGATGGACAGTTTTTGGTATGATTATGGTTATGGATTCTCTTCAGCCAAGGGTGTAAAGATGAATTATTTTATGGCATGATCAGGACCGTTGATGAAAACACGATTATCTTTGGCCCGTAGTGCATGGATAATTCGTGGTCATGATACTAAAGAATATCTTTGGCCTGTAGTGCAGGGATAATTTAATGATGTGGATTATTTATTGAGCTGAGTCTCAGCGATAAAAGTGATGAAAAACCTCTTAAACCATAAAAGATAGTAGATTTTATTCTCTACTCGACCTTTTTAATGAATTGCTTGGTCCGCTGCAGTTAAACTTGATGTCTATTGTATTTTATCAGTTTAACATTGTTAAAGACTAATGATAATTTATTCTGCATTATCTTAGTCATAATATTTCTTACTGGGCTAGTTGAGCTCACCCTTTCTTTCACTGTTCTCTTCAGGAAATGAGAATGTAGCCGGGACTAGTCGGGGAACGGAGTGACGGTCCAGATGATAGTATTAGTAGTCCTCACTATTCGGTTAAATAGTGTGACAATAAATGTAATGAGGACTTATTCTGAGAGTGGAAGACAGTATTTATATTAAAACTCACAGCTCTCTTGTTGTATATTAAAGATTATATTTGTATTCTGTACCATGTATTTGGCGACTCAGAATAGGTGATGTATATCTATTTTGGAGGCGTCACAGTTGGTATCAGAGCTTAGGGATATGATCCCTGGCTGAGATGTGAGATAAGAACTAGGAGGGGAGAGACGGGGAATTCCTTCGCTATTATGACCTACCTAAGTTTACTTGTTATTTAATTGGTCGGTCAGAGTATAGAGATAATATGTGATATGTTAATTAACCCTCGTTTTGGGGCAGTATTTGAAAATGGCATCTGAAAATGTTGAGATAAGCAATGGAGCACAGGAGACCGTTGAGTCTCCACAGATTAATAATCAGGACAATGTGCAACAGAATGGCGATAATCCTCCTGTAAACAACAACACTGATCAAATGATAAACGGCGGTACGTTTAGGAGCTTTTTAGAATTCATGCAACACCAAACGAGAGAGACTCCTGTTCATAATGCAGGTGGAAACAATGGCAACCCACGGTTGGTCACCGCTAAGCAGTTCAAGGAGCTGGGACCACCGGAGTTTTTGGGAAAGCCAGAACCACTTAAGGAAGAGACATGGTTAAAGCAGGTTACCAAGATATTTGATGTCTTGGAATACTCAGAGGAGCAAAAGGTTCCTTTTGCCACCTTTATGTTGAGTGAAGGGGCAGATTACTGGTGGGAATCTGTAAAACGTACCTAGCCTGACGCACTCAAGATGTCTTGGGAGAAGTTCCAAGAGCTGTTCAATGACAAGTACTTTCCTGAAAGCATTCGTCACAGGAAGGAGGTGGAATTTATCAAGTTGGAGCAAAACAACATGACTGTGTCACAGTACGAAGCCAAGTTTATCGAGTTGTCCCGATTTGTGTCCCATTTGGTTGATAATGAGGAGAGAATGACACGAATGTTTCTAAGAGGTTTGAAACCTGAGATACGTCAATATTTTATCTCTCATAAACTGTGTTCGTATTCAGATGTTGTTAATAGGACTCAGTTATTAGAGCACAATAACGAGTCAACCCAACTAAAAGAGAGCAGCCGACAAAATGATAATACCGGTGATAACAATCATCAAAGAGGTGGCAATAAGCATGGAGGGAATCAACATACCAGAAATGGTAACCACTTCGGTGGTAATCATGGCCAAAATAATAAGAATGGACATTTCAAGAAGAGAAGGTTCGACAATGATGTGAAGACGTCGGCACCAGCACCCGTTTCAAAGGAAGAAGAACGACCACCGGTCGTATGTTTCAAATGCGGACAGGAGGGACACATCCATCCAAACTATACGCAACAATCCAAAGCGTGTTTTAATTGCGAAAGAGAAGGTCACTTAGCTCAATTTTATCATATGGTGAAGTCAAGTCCAGCTGGGATAGTGATGCCAAAGGATGTCCCAGACAAGCCAAAGCCGGTAGTTTAAGAGAGAGCATTTTTTTTCCCGTGACAAGGAACCTGAATAAAATTATCACGGGTATGTTAGTCATAAACTCTTTTGAAGTCTATACCGTGTTAGATACCGAGTCTACTTACTCTTTTATTTCACCTAGTTGTGTTCAATGTTTGAACTTAACTCCGGAGAAGTTAGACTTTTATTTATCTGTTGAAATTTCATTGGGAGAAACCTTGGTTACCTCCACTATTTATAAATCTTGTTTGATTCAAATCAACACTTTCACGTTACCTGTCAATCGTATCTCTTTGAAAATACTTACCTTTGATGTGATTTTAGGAATCGATTGGTTAACTACTCATCATGTTTTTTTTGTAAGGTTGTTAGCTTTCATACTCCTAACCAACCTGTTATGCGAATTCAAAGTAACCAAATTACTAAAGTCAATCATTGTCATATCAAGCCATAAGTAAAGAGCCCTGAGCCTTTATCTGGTGACTTCCTTATGTGGAATGCACCGAAGCCAGACTTTCTGTAGGCGACGTCGTGAATGACGATGGCAAGTTGATAGGTATCAATGTGACGTGTTATCCAAGTCTTGGATGAGGGTCACAGTTTTGAACGATATTTCTATTGTTAATAAATTTCATGATGTATTCTTGAAGACTTCTTAGCCTACCCCAGAGCGTGAAATCAAATTTTGTATTGACCCCAGTACAAAACTCATTTCTTAAACCCTCAAAAATTTCTTCATCTAAAACGAACGTATTATGAGCCAAAGACGTTGGCTCGAGCTGTTGAAGATTACGATCGTACCATTCAATATCATCGTGGAAGTGCGAACGTGGTAGCTGACGCGTTGAGTAGAAGATTGTATGCGAGTGAGATGTTGTTAACTCAAAGACCCATTTCGTATAACTTACAAATAATGAAGATAGAGTTAAAGACTCTAGGGATCCACGTGAAGATAACGAATATACGATTAGAATCGACTTTAGTCGATAAAGTTAAAGCCGCTCAAGCTACATACTCAGAGCTGATGAATGTGAAGAAGAAGGTTCAAGAGGGCGTTATTCTAGAAGCAAGAATCGATGAAGAGAGGAAATCTCAACCCTCGATTTAATTGACCCATTTGAAATCCTCGATCGAGTAGAAACTGCGGCTTATAGACTCGTTTTACTGCTAAGTATGTCGCGTGTTCATAACATCTTTAATTTATCGACGTTACGTAAATATGTGGACAACTCGAACCACATTATTAATTTAGAACCGGACGAGATAGCGGATGATTTAACGTATGAGGAGATACGTGTTAAAATCTTGGATAAGAAGGATTATATTCGACACTCAAAGGTTATACCTCAAGAGTTAGAATCTGAAATGAAGTCAAGGTATCCTCACCTGTTCGGCATACTAGGTACGTACGTAAATTTCGAGGGTGAAATTTCATAAGGAGGGGAGATTGTAAAACCCCAAATTTTACGAATAAGATTTAATTTTCTCGAAATAATTTTTTTTATTATGGTGTGGATTTGATATAATGTTATAGTTGTGGGTAGTATTTATAAATTTTGCAAAGTATGCAAGTTGTTATATAATATTCGATTGGTTGGGGAATATTCGTACGATGGCACAATCATTGGTGGACCCCACAACGAAATTATTGTCGGATTGAGAAAATGACAAAAATATTTTTATGAAAATAACGGCGGAAGTTTTACCGTTAAAACTGTTGAACGACTCGGTAGTAAAAGTACAGTAATACGTGTGGTTGCATAGTAGTACACGGTATTGATTATTGATGTTTACGTGAGAAGTCACTCAGTTTTGTTCAATTATTGCTACAGTAGTTGCTGCATAGTATCTCACGTTATTTGATTCAATTATTGTTGATTGTTATATATATATATATATATATATATATATATATATATATATATATATATATATATATATATATATATATATATAAGTTTTGTTTTATTAGTATTATTAATGTAATAAAACAGAAAAGCTTTTTATATAAAACATAATACTTTTATAAAGTTATTCGTTTTATTAGGCTAATAGTAAAATCTTTTTATATAAAACAGACTACTTTTATAAAGTTATCTGTTTTATTAGACAATAATTAGAATATATTATATTTTATTATGCATAGTGTTACATAGTGCCTGCATAAAATTTTGCATAGTAAAATCTTTTTATATAAAACAGAATACTTTTATAAAGTTATTCGTTTTATTAGATTATAAATAGAATATATTATATTTTATTTAAAAAAGTTTGCTTCAAATATGGACCGTCCGATTAAAAGTAAATTAATCTGGACCGTTAATGAATTAGTTACTATGCAATCCATTTTTCTATAAATAGAAGCTCATTCCTTCATTATTTCTTACGAATTCACTGAAACTATAGAGAGAGAAACTATAGAGAGAAAGAAGAAAAGTGTTCTGTTACTTCACTACTCCTATATCTAGTACTCTTCTTTCTAAGATAAGGAATATTATTTGTTGTACCCGTAAGGGGTATTATTTCTTTTGTATTCATGAAGAGAACTTCTGTTATTTAATTATTTATTATTCTGTTGGAATAATCTGTATACGCGGGCTACCCTATACTTGGTGAAATTCTTCTGTTATTTCATTCTTTATTATTCTGTTGGAATATCCTGTCTGTGCATTTTACGTCGGACCTGGTTCCGTCTATATTATTCTGTTGGAATATCCTGTCTATGCGTTTTAGGCCGGACCCGGTTCCATCTTTATTTTTCTGTTGGAATATCCTGTCTGTGCGTTTTACGTCGGACCTGGTTCCGTCTTTATTATTATGTTGGAATATCTTGTCTGTGCGTTTTACGCCGGACCTAGTTTCATTATTTATTAGTCTGTTGGAATAACCTGCCTGTGCGGTCTATCGCATGCCTGATGATTTCTTTTGTTATTCCATTCTTTATTATACTCAGTTGGTTAAAGTTTTGGCTTCTGTACTCCATAAAATTAGTGGAATATCCTTGATATTTGCGCTTCATCCAGTATCTTTTCATGGAAATATTCTTCTGAGCATTCTTAAATTTTACTCCACAAAGCAATATCATATTGACAATTTGGACATTATTGGTTCTTGGATAAATTAATTCTTAAACTTGTTTTATTGAATTATTATATCATTGTCATCATCCTCATGTTTATATTATGTTCAAAGTCATCTGTGGCTTGTAGTGCATAGATGGACTTGGTATGATTATGACCAGGGATTATTCGGTATAATCATAACCGTAATGTTACAAATGATGTGAAAAAAGTCCTCATTGGCCCGTAATGCATTGATGGACAGTTTTTGGTATGATTATGGCTATGGATTCTCTTCGGCCAAGGATGCAAAGATGAATTGTTTTATGGCATGATCAGGACCGTTGATGAAAACATGATTATCTTTGGCCCATAGTGCATGGATAATTCGTGGTCATGATACTAAAGAATATCCTTGGCCTGTAGTGCAGGGATAATTTAATGATGTGGATTATTTATTGAGTTGAGTCTCAGCGATAAAAGTGATGAAAAACCTTTTAAACCATAAAAGATAGTAGATTTTATTCTCTACTTGACTCTTTTAATGGATTTCTTGTTCCGCTGCACTTAAACTTGATGTCTATTGTATTTTATCAGTTTAACATTGTTGAAGACTAATGATAATTTATTCTGCATTATCTTTGTCATAATATTTCTTATTGGGCTAGTTGAGCTCACCCTTTCTTTCACTGTTCTCTTCAGGAAATGAGAACGTAGCCGGTACTAGTCGGGGAACGGAATGACGGTCTAGATGATAGTATTAGTAGTCCTCACTATTCGGTTAAATAATGTGATAATAAATGTAATGAGGACTTATTCTGAGAGTGGATATTGTCTAGAAGACAGTATTTGTATTAAAACTCACAACTCTCTTGTTGTATATTAAAGATTGTATTTGTATTCTGTACCATGTATTTGGTGACTCAGAATAGGTGATGTATATCTATTTTGGGGGCGTCACACTTACTGGTAGGGGCCAAAGGATCTTCTGAAAAGAAGAACGATTCAAAGAAGGTAAATAGAAAGGCAAAAACAAAGGATAATAAGAATAAAATTGATACGGATAGCAAAGGAGTTTTCTTCCACTGCAATAAGCCTGGACACTGGTAAGAAACTGCGAGAAGCATCTTGTAAAGGATAACCAGAAGAAGCTTAGTGAAGTTTCGGTTACAAATACAATTTTGTTCATGATTTAAAATAAATTTTTCTTTAAGTCAAGGTTCTACTTAGGTATTAGATACCGACTTTGGTTATCATAAATATAGATTTATGAAGGGACCAAGCAGAAGTAGAAAGCTAAACAAAGATAAGTAATCCTATGTATGGAAAATGAAGCAAATATTGCTGCATTAGCCATAGAAACTTATAGTTTAGCATTGCCTACGGGCAAATCTATTAAGTCAATAAGTTGTTATTGTATTCCAGTTCTCGTTAGAAATATTATTTCCATTTTGTTGTTGGACAATGAAATCTTTGGTATTATATTTAAGAACAATTATTGTTCTATTTATAATAATAATATTTTGTATAGAATTGGAATATTACTTAATGAATTTTATGTACTTGACTTGCGTGAAAATATATTTTGCAAATTGAACAAACTAGTATAAGAAAAGGAGATGAGCATTCAAAGAGTTGAATGTTTGTATTTTATGAAATACAATTGTGAATTATTTGAAAGGTTCAAAGAATTCAGAAGTGAAACAAATTGGCAAAGTATTAGGATTCTTTGATCGGATCAAGGAATAAATACTTGTGCAATAAGTTTCTAGATCATCTCAATGGTTTTCTCATAATGGACTCCTCTTAATACGCAATAATTGATTGGTGTATCTAAAAGGAAAAATCGTACCTTGTTGGACATGGTACGATCCATAATGATTTTACTAACATTCCAGTATCTTTCTGGGATAATGTTCTAGAAATGATTGTATATCTACGAAAAAGGTAACCTCAAAATCTGACCCCAAGACTCTATAAGAGTTATGGACAGGGAGGATTCCTAATCTTAAGTATGTTAAGATAAGGGGTTGTCCAGCTTATGCGAAAAAGGTTTCAAAGGATAAGCTTGGGATAAGATTTGACAAGTGTAGATTTGTGGGACATCCTAAAGTATGTTTAGGGTATATGTTATATAATCCTACTTAGCAAAAGGTGTTTGTTACGAAATATGTTGCCTTCTAAGATAATGATGTTTATCATTGAAGGGGCTGGTGAGATGATAATACATTTTGAAGAGTTCAAGAACCACAAAACACTATAAGTCAAATAAGAGGAACCTGTAGACAGACCTATTGTACCACAGCCGAATCGTAAATCTGGAATAGTACTGAAGATACCTAGGAGGTATGGATTCATCATAGATGATGATGATGATGATGATGATGAGGTACACATCATAGAAGATGATGATCCAGAGTTACATACGATGAGGTAAGAGTTCTAGTGTGTACAAAAGGGTCAGTGGGAGCGTCGTGACATTCTTAATATTATATGTTGATATACTATGGTTAAGGAATGACATACTAATGCTACAATCAGTAAAGAAAAAGTTTTCTAAACATTCCTCTATGAATGATTTGGGAAGAGTATCTTAATTGGGGATACAAATCAATATAGATTGATTTAAGAGGATGCTCGACTTAACCCAAGGAACGTATATTCATTTGATGCTAAAGTTATTTGGCATGACAAAATCCAAGAGATGTCTCATGTTGATGAGCCATGGAGTGTATCTCTCTTTATAGTCCCTATAGACTTATAAAAGAGAGATCGCATGAGTAACTATCATGTATGCAATGAAATGTACGGGACCTGATGTTGATCAGACATATTTTGGAGAAGTTCACTATGAGTCAGTGAAAAACATCTTAAAGTACCTAACCGACACTAAGGATGTGATCATATTCATGGTGGGTCTAAATTAAAACTAGAGGGCTTAACAGACTCAAGTTTTTCAGAACGACCAAGATGACAGAAAATCCACTTTAAGGTAAAGCGTTACCTTGAATGGTGGTGCAGTGAATTGAAAAGGTTCCAAACAGCATAGAGTTGCTGGTTTAGTGATAAAGACAAAGTATATAGCTGTAAATAAAGCTGTAAGTTGATTGTTTGGATGATAAGTTCATTACAGAACTAGGAATAGTTCCTAAGTCTCATCTTGGATCTAAACATGTGTTGTGGCACTTTCATTTGATTATAAGAATCATTGAATGATGAGAAATTACTATAGAGATAGTGGACTCTCAAGAACAACATTACATATCCATTAACTAAAGCTTATCCAACAGTAGGATAATCGTCACTTAGAGAAAAAGGGTATGAGATACCATGGTGATTGGCTTTAGTGCAAGTGGGAGATTGAAAGTAGTATACACACAAGCCAATCATGTTTGATGATAAAGCATATACTTTATAACAATCTTATTCATTTATTAATAAAAAGAATTAATTTATTAAAGGCTTTTAATTATATACATGATGCTGTTTTATAATATGTGATAAACTCATAGTTTTAAGCAATGCTTTTAGAATAATGATGATGATCATTCTAATGAGATCTAAATTCTTAAAAAGCTTAAAACTAAAATAGTTCACAATCGTTGGATTACTAAATTGGGGATTAGTAAATCTGGATAGATTGGTACATACGTTGCTTGCTCACTGGAAGAGGATGATTGATCTCATGATCATTTGTGTGGATACACTAAAGCAAGTATGTAGGTGCTTATTAGAGAATAAGTTCACTGAACGTGGCTCACTAAGGAATACCTAATGGAGTTTTACTTTCCTGTCAATAGGAATTCCTGTAGTGATAGTAGTACAAGTGATCCTTGGACTTGAGATCAACATAGTATCTTGTGTATGATGAGTTATACATTGACTTATTCCTTAAGACCCTTAGGGTATATCAAAGGGTATGCTTGGGTATAATAAGTCGTACATGGAGATAATGTATGATCAATAAAGAATCTACCGCTTCTAGTAAAAGAAGAGAAATGTCCTGTGTGATTCGATAAATGACAACACAGTAGTCCGTGGCCAAGGCAGAATGAAATTAGAAAGGAGTTTCTAATTTACATTATTTGAAGTTGTGCATTTAAGAGTCGAAATACATATAAATAAATAAAATAAGACTTGACAGTAATTTCATGTCTTATATTTAATTGGGACATTGTATGGTGGAAGGATTGAATTATACGGTAACTATTTACTCAAATGTTCTTTTATGATTAATGTTGAAATCTATATTATCTGGAAAGTCGTTGATCGCTAGGGAGGCTTATCCCTAATGTAGAATAAATATTATTTATTTAAATAAATTAATATTTTAATTTATTTATTTAAATAAGATTAGAATTGTTCTAATTGATTTATTCACAACCGGTTTAATATGGAGAACCTAAAGGGTCACACCATAAAAGGAAGAATAATTATTTAAGAAGTTAATGGCATAATCGTAATAACAAGTTAAGTATATTTAATTTAATCTATGGTGATAGAATAAATTAAATAGCTTAATATTTATTATTTAATATTTTTAAAATATTAAATATAAATTAATAAGAGGAGTCTTATTATTATTATTATTATTACTATTATTATTATTTAATTCCTAAAAGAGTTTGGGAATTAATTAATAAAAGTACTCTCATATATTCATAATAAGATTAAGAGGTAAATTAATTAAAAGATTTTAAATAATTATCCCTAATAAGATTGGGAGCATAATTAATTAAAGGAATTTAATTAATTAAAATAAAATCCAATTCCTTAATTGTGAAGGAGGGTTGCCCACATCTATAAATAAGAGGAGTCTTATTATGGGTGATAGAGTTGTTGTTAACTTTTTCACAACAGACGATTCCAATAATTGGAGAGTACGCTCCTTTTCTATAAGAGATATAAAAACTAGAGTTTTGCCAAACACTCATCTTCTTGAATCTTTATTCTTTCTTGGTGGATCACCTCTAGAGGCCAAACACTTGGGCGGCTAATGTTGATTAAAGGAAGGAACCAAGTCCGGTGGATTCAAGTTGAACGCGAAAAGAATTGGAGGTGAACTTGTACCTGAGGAAGCTCGAATCTTCAAGGGTATGATTCTTGTTCTTCATATCTTTTTGTTTAATTAATATTTGTGCATAAAGGATGATCCGGGTATATGGTTTGTAAAATTTTAAAACTCTAATTTTCCACGTTTTCGCTTATTTTATGCAATTTGATTACGTTCATGAATATTACAAACCTAACAGTTACAACGCATGTTCTGTTGATACACACATCAGCGAGGATAAAATGTATCCCCGGCGGGGTTTACAACGCATTCTCAAAACAAAGAGATCCCCGGTGGGGGTTACAATGCATGTTCCGCTGATACACACCTCAACGATGATGCAATACATGTTTTTCGTTGATACACATGTCAGCAAAGGTCAAGCAACCTTGACGTCAGTACAGCCGTTGGCAAGTAAACCCAACGCCGCATCAGAAATCATTCGATGATTGCATCAGTTGATACACACATAAACAAAGTCCAAGAAGCCTTGGCATTTATCCCTAGCAGGGAGGTCAACCGTTGGTTCACACATCAATGAAGGTCAGGCAGCCCTGACAACATCTGTTGTTGGCAGTAAATCAAACAGAACATTGATATGTCCTGGAGATACAAACCAGGGAAGATCAACATCATCGGGGAGGATCGGTGATGGAATATGTTATACACATCCTCAAACAGACAAAGTTTTATCCCCGCAGATCTCTTGTACCCGAGAGGCACCATCTTTGGAGTAAAGTCTGTATCCGGGATTAAGGACTTTGGTGATAGCCCCAACGTCAACATCCTGATAGGTTTGGATCACACATCCAAACTCGCAGTCATTACCATCACAGGGAGCCGGCAATCATCCCCAGCATGTTGGAAAGCAATGCATATGCATCATACACTTGCATCATATTGCTCCATATTTCATCATATTTATCTTTTTGCATTTCAAGTGTCTATGATTCTTTATCCTATCCATGCCATTGCATTGCATGAATATGATAAAGATGGGCATCTATAGACACTCAAAATTTTCTGCACACTTGTTACTGACATTGTAGGAGGGCAGATTCGTCTTTCAGAGATAACCCTGGAAGACAACTCATATCCAGTTCGGATACTACCGGAAGCTTAGTCTCAACCTCGGAACACACACCGGGAGTAACAGCTCCAACCTCGGCGATAACCCAGAGGCCTGCAATTCTAATACCAGAACACACACAGGAGAAGACCGCTTCATCCCGGAGATAACCCCGAGATGTTCCGTCTCAGTCCCAACACTGGGAATAGTAGATTCCAACCTTGGAGATAACCTCAAGGAAGGAAGTTGCAGTTCTGGAGATAACCCTGGAAATGCTTGTTTCAAATGCAATCAGCTTCAATCTCGGCGCTCACAACGAGATACTCAGTATAAGACCTAGCAATAAAACTAAGAGGATAGGCACACCTCAGAGATGACACTGAGAACCTTCAACCATTGCATTAGTCCAATCTCAATGATAACCCTGAGCAACGTCTGCTTTATCAGCCCAAACCGAAGATAACCCTGGTGAGGGGCAAATTCGTCATCTTGCCACCTTGACGCCACATCATGCTGTCTCAACATTTTAAACATATATTTCTACATAGCAATGTCCCATAAGAATCAAGGAAGACCAATCCCGAGTGACTTTTGCGCAGGATAAAGGATAGAATTTGAAGCTGAAGATCGGAGGGCATCGTCCCATCTTCATGACTTCGTACAACCTCTAATCTCATGTCATTGCGTAACTCTCAAAAATGTCAGTTCAAAATAGGTCCTATATACCTAAGTCGGATGCCCGGATTGCAATTCTGAAAGTTCGAGTGGATATCACGTTGCATGCGTGCACGTACTTCGAGACGGTAGGACCCGCGAATCCCAGGGCACCCCGGGCAGCCTCTGGTACACCTGCGACCCAGCTGCCACCCTCTATAAATAGAGGGCTTGGGGTGGCCATTTTGTAAGAGAAAACGACGAGGAAGCCCTGCCCAATTTGCTCTGTACTCACTCTAAAATGAGTGCTTTCTCATTTTAAACACTTATGAGCTCACATACAGCTACTTCTGTACCGGTGGAATCCAGTGTTTATCTACTTTAAAGATATAGAAGTCTTCTTTGGCAGCCCATTGTAAGCCTTCTCACACACTTTAAAGCCTTTCTCTTCATCTTTGCACACACTGTTCTTCACATTGAGAGTCGTGTTGCGTGTGTATGCCCGGACTTTGGTCCGTGGTTTATTTTTAGTTTGTATATATATATATATATATATATATATATATATATATATATATATATTTATATACTGACTAATATTATCGAGTTATGCCCTGATTGAGCCTAGACTTCGGTCTTGAGTGTTTAATGGCTTTCTATATATATATATATATATATATATATATATATATATATATATATATATATATATATATATATATATATATATATATATACGGAAGTATTTAAACGCACCAGACATAAGTCTAGACTCATCGAACAAAGTTCAACACACAGTTTATATATATAAGTATTTAAACTGTGTGTTGAACTTTGTTCGATGAGCCTAGACTTATGTCTGGTGCGTTTAAATACTTTCGTATATATATATATATATATATATATATATATATATATATATATATATATGAACTGTGTGTCAAACTTTGTTCGATGAGCCTGGATTTCACATCCGGTGCGTTTACTACTTTAATATATATATATATATATATATATATATATATATATATATATATATACTTATATATATTAACTGTTGTTGGACTTTCTCCGTTGAGCCTGAATTTTATATCCGGTTCGTTTACATGCTATATATATATATATATATATATATATATATATATATATATATATATATATATTTAGTCCCACCTGGAGTTTACTTCGTGGTGGTTGACCGTTTTTACAGCTTTCTGTACATTTCGTCCCGCCAGGAGTTTCCTCTGTGGCAGTTGATAGCTTTTACAGCTTTATTTACATTTCTAATCCCCCATGGAGGTGCTTCGTGGCTGCTGATCATGTCTGTATATATATATTTATAGCTTTTATATATATACCTGCTTATTGCTTTTATATCAATTGTGGCATCATGTGAGCCTAGGAATCTTGTGATAACAGCTTCAGTCCACTGAATCTAGATTCAGTTCTCGTGATGAACCTTTTCAACTGTAAGCAGCTTGTAAATTTATCTGTGATATGTGGATTTCCTCAGATGGCTTTCATACCCACGAGGAATTCAGCACCTTTTTGTACATTATTTTCATACAGATGCCTCGCATCTGTAAAATAAAATCAACCAAGCCGAATACGGAATGAAATGGGAGTGTAAAAGGTCTCAATCACTATTGAGCATTGGGTTTGAAAAACCTCTTTTATAAAACATCATTGCCATATCTTGTTTAAAATTGAATTTTTACATAAATTTAAACCCTGTGTATATAGGTGCGAACGAGGCCTCGCACTACTTTCAAATAAAAGCACATTGACCCACACACCCATACACACATTCATATAACAGTTTCTTGAAAAGTAGCGGTCACCGTGGTAACACGGATGTCGGGGGGTTCCTAACACCTTCCCTCCGCATAAGCAAGTCCCCGGACCCTAAATGAATCTCGGTTTCACAGACCCGTTTAGCAGTGTCACATCACTGGGTCAATGTGCAAACCTTTTCTCGGTTGTGTTAGTACAACCAGTTAAAAAACTAACTGGCGACTCTTACAGTCCAATCGTCGACATTACACATGTCAGACCTTTTTCACTTGTTTTTTCAAACAAATCTCACCTAAAATGAGAACACAAAAGAACAGGTAATGAAAAAGGATAAACAAAAATCCTGACGTCAACACATTGCTTTCATCAGAAATAATGTCATTTGTCGATATAGACAACCAGAGGTAATTGTGTCAGACAATGCTAAGAACCTCAACAACAAAATGATGGAGGAGTTATTCAGTAAATTCCACATCAAATAACTTAACTCCGTCATCTACCGTCCAAAGATGAATGGTGCTGTTGAAGCGGCTAACAAAAACATCAAGAAGATCATGAAAAAGATGTCCGCCAACCACATAGAATGGCCTGACTTATTGACTCTTACTCTGTTAGCATACAGAACATCAATGCGCACTTCCAGTGGGGCAACCCCCTACACATTAACCTATGGGATGGAAGCAGTGCTCCCCATAGAAGTGGAAATGGAATCCCTCAAAGTGTTGATAGACGCTCAGCTGGATGAAGACCAATGGGTACAAGACAGGTATCACCAATTGTCTCTAATAGACGAAAGGCGAACCGCGACTATCTTCCATGGTCAGTTATATCAACAAAGGATCGCCAGATCCTACAACAAAAAAGTCAGGCTACGGTAGTTTAAGCAACATGACTTGGTTTTAAAGAAGATCCTTAACAACTGAGATCAGTTCAAAGGAAAATTCGCCCCTAACTGGGAAGGCCCGTTTGTTGTCATGGAGGTATTGACAGGAGGCGCTCTCAGATTGCAGGAAATGGACGACGATGAATTTCCACAACTCATTAACTCGGACATCGTGAAACGGTACTATATCTGAAGTTACCATCAAGTAAACATCCTGGTGTTGGATCATCAGATCACCAGTCATTCCGGTTCTTTAACCCTTCACTACACACAACCCTTTTCCATACTTTTCCCCTCAGGGAAACATACTCTTCAAGCCAACAGTTTGGCTTCATTCCGTTCATATAACTTCGGTTATCCCCCCAGGGATTGAACCTTTCACACCTGCAGTTTATCCTAAAGACGGGATTAAACTTTTCTACGCTTGCAGTTTGTCCTGAAGATGAGATCAAACTTTTTCACACCTGCAGTTTGTCCCAATCATGGGATCAAACTTTCTTCTCTCCGCAGTATAGCCTGCACATGGGATTCATACTTCTCTTTAGCTGCGAATCGTCCTGAGGGGTGAACTACGTCGACCTGATCTCCTCTTCAATAGGAGTACGTAGGCAACCATTTTACATGGCCCTGTCGCAATAAAACAAAAACAACAAAAACATTTCTTACACCCTTCTCCTTACAAAAACAAAAAACAACAAAACCATTCCTACATCATTTTTGCCACATACAGTGTTGAACCTCTTACATCAGGTTCGAACTACACAGACCTGATCTCCTCTTCAATAGGAGTACGTAAGCAGCCATTTATGGTTCGATCTCACCCCCTACCAAAACACCAACACTTGTCAGCGGTACTTGGATTATCCTTTAATCCATCACATTTCATCAGCTTCAGACCAAAGGGGTGGAATTACCTAAACTCCTCCTAAATAGGAGACTCAGCTACCATCTAAGCTGCGGTTGTACCTTGAAGAGCAACACCAATCCATAAGAGATGGAATTGACTAGGCTCCTCCTAAATAGTAGTACTGGTGACCATCTGTGGTGCGGTCAATGTCAGAGAGGAAAGCCACATTTCTCTCCATATTTCCATACAGAAACCAGTCCCAAGATACCAAAGATGGTAGGGATCCACACATATAGTGATCCATTCTGAACTATCCAGTGACAACTCATTATCCATCCATCAAGGAGGAATTCAAAACACATCACGATCACAAGCCCTAAAGAAGCAGGAAAAATATCAAGCAAGTATTCAGACATATTTAAAAGGGAAGTGATCAAAAATATATTTTCCTGCTATATATATAATGTTGTTTGATATGCACAATGTAAACTGTACATGACAAAATGGCTAAGTTAGTCTGTGCAGGAAAATATAAGCCCATCTACAAATCAGTGTATATGCGAGCTATCAAGCCCAACATGGCATCCCACTCGGCAGAAGGAGGTAACGATGTGGTCTCCTGTACAAGGGTATCCACACGAGCTAACAGATCTACAACCATATGCATGGTGACTCTATGCTCATCAATGTACATGCTCATCTTTACAATCATGCCAGCGATAAGGGATCTCACTATAGTACTATCTGTAATGGCTATGTCCCGGGCAGATACGACGCTATCCATCTCAACTATCACGGTATCTCTGGCTGATATGGCCTCATCCCACTCAACAATAGCGGCATCTTTACGAGCTAATGCCTCGTCTCTCTCTAACAAAGTTGCGTCTTTCCCATCAAGAGCAGTCAACATCAAGGCTCTAGCGTGATCTCTCTCGAAGGTCATCAGATGAAGACTCTGCTCAAAGTACTGTGCCGAATGCTGGATCACAACAGTGCTAGTACTGGGAGAATCCAAAGGAGATGCTGGCAACCCAGTGAATGACTCCTCCTCGATGTGAGAATCAATGTCCTCCATGGGCTCTCCATCGTCTAAATCATTATTCGGTACTGTGGATATTGCCACAGCCGATGAAGTCTCTATCTCCATCCACGCAGAATACTCTGGCGAATAGCCCGAATGGCAAATAGAGAAAGTAGCTATCTCACGCTGATCCCAACATGCATACAATACCAGGATAGTGTAGAACACTTGTACGGTGATAGAATTTGTAGAAAAATGCCCAAACTCAGCAGATCTGAAGAAGAGCTCTCAGATTTCCTTCGCGGCGTAACTTAAAAATGACTTATGAAAGCAACCTGCAGGCATTAAGTAGCCACGACTGGCCGTAGGTCCACCTGCGGCTGTTACAAGTGTACCTGCAACACTCTTATGTGGGGTCCCACCCCTTGGTCTCGGTCCAGTTCAAGTTACAATGAAGTTCTCATAAGCTGACAAAGCCAAATCAGGAATAAAAATGCTACGCGATTGAGCGGAATAGCTTACAATCCTGGTTTTCTCAGATCAAGCCATGCGTTTACACATCACTCATTGGTATTCGCCCAAGCACAAGGAACATTATGCCGATGATCTCAGTTGTTTCAAATCACACTCGACAATACCTTGCGCAGGTCCAATGCCGCCAATTTAGGGTCGTCACCCTAATTTTCAATCAGATCCCCGGCGGGGGCATCACGTAGTCTCAAGATGAGATCCCCGGCGGGGGCATCATGCAGTCTCAAGATGAGATCCCCAACGGGGGAATCATGCATTCTACAGAATATATCCTCGGCGGGGGCATCATGCGGTTGTATATGTCAAAGTACATTCCCCGGCGGGGGTTACAACGCATGTGTCGTTGATTCACACGTCAGCGAAGTCCCTGGCGGGGGTTACAACGCAATGTCATCCGTTGACACACAAATCAACAAAGGTCAAGCAGCCTTGACATCATTGTAACCGTTGGCAAGTAAATCCAACGAGGCGTTGGAAGCCATTCAATGATTTTAGCCGTTGATACACACGTCAGTGAGGATTAAACATTCCCCGACGGGGGTTACAACGCATGTTCCGTTAATTCACAGGTCAGCGAAGGTCAGGTAGCCCTGACAACACATATACTGTTGGCATTAAATCCAACAGAACATTAATATGTCCTGGCAATACAAACCAGGGAAGATCAGCATCATCGAGGAGGATCGATGATAGAATATGTTATACACATCCTCAAACAGACAAAGCTTTATCCCCACAGATCTCTTGTACGCGAGAGGCACGTCTTTAGAATAAAGTCTGTATCAAGGATTAAGGATTTTGGTGATAACCCCAACGTCAACATCCTAAGAGATTCAGATCACACATCCAATCTGGTCATCGTTGCCAATCCCCGGTAGAAGTAACAGGGAGCCGACAATCATCCCCAACATGTTGGACAACAACCCAACATACATGCATCATACATTTACATCATGTTGCTGCACTTTGCATCATGTTTATCTTGTTGCATTTCAAGTGTCTACGATTCTTTATCCTATCCATGCATTGCATTGCATGAATATAATAAAGAGTGGCATCTGTAGACACTCAAAATTTTTTGTACACCTGTCACTGATATTGCAGGAGGGCAGATTTGTCTTTCAGAGATAACCCTGGAAGACAGCTCACATCTAGTCCGGATACTACCAGAAGTTCAGTCTCAACCCCGGAACACACACCGAGAGTATCAATTCTAACTTCAGAGATAACCCCGAGGCATGCAGTTCTAATACCGGAAATTCCACCGGAGAAGACCGATTCCTCTCGGAGATAACCTGGAGATATTCAGTCTCAGTTCCAACACTGGGAGTAGCAGTTACTAACCTTGGAGATAACCCCAAGGAATGCAGTTCCGGAGATAACCCTGGAAATGTTTGTTTCAAATGCATGCAATCAGCTTCAACCTCGTCACTCACACTGAGGCACTCAATACAAGACCCAGAGATAACACCGGGAAGACAGGCACACCTCAAAGATAACACTGAGGACCTTCAACACTTGCAGTAGTCCAATCTCAGAGATAACCCTGAGCAACGTCTGCTTTATCAGCCCAAACCGGCGATAACCCCAGTGAGGGGCAAAGTCGTCATCTTGCCACTTTGATGCCACATCGCACCGTCTCAACATTTCATACATACATTTCTACACAGTAATGTCCCACAAGAACCAAGGAGGTCCAATCCCGAGTGAATATTATAGCTTGGTTTGCCTTTGTTCGTTATTTTTAAGCAATCCTTTTTGAAATGCCCCGGGTGTCCGCATTCAAAGAAAGTGTCTTCATTTTGCTTTCCCTTGAATTTGTTTGAAGTGATTGCATTCTTTCTCTTCATCTTTCTTTGTAACAACCCTTTGAGCCTTTTTGAAAGTTTTGAAATTTCCTCATCCGAATCATTCTCTAGCTCCTCTTCATCACCTGCCATAAGAGCTAGAACCTTCTTTCGAGGAGTATCCTCCTCATCATCAAATATCCTTAATTGATGTTCAAAATCTTCTAATTCACCAAATAGAGTTAATGTATTCATAGAAGAGATATTAGAAGAATCTTGAAGAGTTATAAGTTTATAAGCAAACCTCTTGGGCATAGCTCGAAGTAACTTACGGTTGATCTCACTTTGCGAAATTGATTTATCAAGAAGCTTCATGGAATTCATTAGTACTAGGAACCTTGCTTGTGCCTCGTTGATAGTTTCATCTTTCTCAAGCTTGAACATTTCATAATCATGCATGAGCATACTAAGCTTGACTTCTCTTACTTTCGATGTACCTTCATGGCTTACTTTTAAAGTATCCCAAATCTCCTTAGCTGTGTTGCATGAGGAAACTTTGTCACTTTCAGATTGCACCAATCCACTAAGGAGTGTGTTCATTGCTTTTGAATCATAGGAGACCATGTGAGTTTCGATTAAGTCTATTTCCATTAAGGTCTTTGGAGTACCATTCTTTTTTATTGGAATAACATGACCATTCTCCACGACCCACCATTCACAAGGGTCTGTTTTAAGAAATATCGTCATTCGAAACTTCCAGAAGTTGTAATTTTTAGCTCCATGAAGTAGTGGAGGTCTAACAGTTGATTGACTTTCTTGAATGATGTTCCCAAATTGTGCCATGCTAGAATCTTTCCCTACAATTCACCTTTAAGACCAAGAAAAGTAGAGCTAAGCTCTGATACCAAATGAAATTCAAGTAGGCACACTTAGAAGGGGGGTTGAATAAATGTGGGAACAAACGATGTCAAACTTTTGATCAAATAAAAATTCCTTCGGATATTCAATTCAGGAGGATAGATTCTAAATCCTTATAAATTAAAATGTTAATACAAGATGTTAAATTGATGTAAAACTTTCCAAAATGCTTAATTTAAAAACTTAGCCTTTTTCAGAATGTGATTATGTGAAAACAATTTATTGAATTAGTTTTGTAAGTTTATAGATATTGAATGCAGCTTGCTGGATAGTTAGCCGAATGATGAGATACTTTAGCACAATAAGCAATCACATGAACACAAGGAATTTTTACGTGGTTTAATCCCTATATATCCTCTATTCTAGTAGCCTAATCCACGTCCAATACCAACTAGTATTGGAGACTCTCTTTATTAATTAACTTTGTTTACAATTAAACCCCTTTACAAGACAAGTTTCACAACCTTTGAGTACTAATACTCCCCGATCACCTTTGTTCCTTGTGCACCTATGCACCCTTAAGCACCTATGCTTCCTAGAACCTGCTTGTAAAACCCCTAATCCAACCCAGATTAGAAATCTTAGACTAACAACTTAGTCTACCACATGTTTATAGAATTCATCAAAGATATGACAATAAAATAAACTATGATCAAAGCAATAATTATATCAACAATTCAAGGCTCAACTAAAATCCAATAATCAATATGAAAGATAAAAATATCACCAATTAAGCGCTAGGAAGAAAGCTAAAAAATCAGTTTACTTTAAAGTAGAACAACTTTTGATTTATTCTTCACAATTGAAAGGCTCTTAACCAGCCCAGTTGAAATAGTATGTGAAGAAAATATATTCAGAAAATATTTTCCTAAGTATCTAGCTCAGTGGGTTTTTATTCTAATATTTTTCTTGTATATCTATTTGAAGACCAAGCAATCCCTTTTATAGATGATTTCATAGACATAGAATATTATTACCATTGAGAATAGAAACAGTCCAAACACATAGCCGTTAAAGCTTATCACCAGTCAATTAAAATAATACCAATTGGAGAATTAGATTAGGAAGATATCATGCGTTGATATGCTAATTATATAGCCAGTAACTAGGATTGGGGGGAGGTCCTGTTAATCATTTATCGGTTATTAACTGATACAAATTATAGGCCGTTGGATTAAAAGAAATAGATTTGATGGCCCCAATGCCATTACATTTCACGTTTCTCTTGGCGCCTTAACAAAACAAAAAGGCACCCCCTCCTTTTTAGATCGGATTGTTACTGGGATTGGGGGGAGGTCCGGTTAATCATTTACCGGTTATTAACCGGTACAAATTGTAAGCCGTTCGATTAAAAGAAACAGATCTGATGGCCCCAATGCCATTACATTTCACGTTCCTCTTGGCGCCTTAACAAAACAAAAAGGCACCCCCTCCTTTTTAGATCTAGATTGATTTTTATCAATCCCTTTTTACTCTCATCATCTCAGATAAAAAAAATCAAATTAATAAACCCTAGAAAAAGTAGTAGTAGGCTAGTAGCAGCAGTAGTAGTAGAAGAAAATGGTTTATACTCTTCCCGGTATTCGCTTGCCTCCTGCTGTTCCATCAGTCTACAACTTCTCTCGATCATCATCATCCTTATTTCTATTATTAATAATTAATAATTATATTGATTTTCATATTAATGATTTCATAATATAATTAATAATTATATTAATTTTCAAAAATAAAAATAATAATTAATTTTCAAAGTTTTAGTTATATTTTTGAAGTTTGATTTTTTTTTTTTAGAATTTTAATTATTAATGTTGAGGGTATTATGACAAAATTAGTAATATGACATGTAGACATTTATATGTTATATTATTAATTTTTGTTTTATCTAAAGATAATTTAATTAAATTAATAAATTAATAAATTAATAATTAATCTTTGGCCAAATACTTAATAAAACCAGAAAGAGTTTTGATCTTTGTTTGGGAAATTTTCCTAAGCATGTGAATCGACGAGTTCTCTCCGATTGAAGCAAGAATCATTCGAGCTTTTGTGTCTGGCGGTGGCTGAGCTTGGTCGAAACAAATTTTTCTGATCATTCGCTCCACCCAACATAGGCAAAAGGAACTTCAGCAGTAGAAGCAGAATCGCCCATTTTTTTGCTGGAGCAAGCAAGCGGCGAAAATAACTTCAAATTAAATTAACTAGGAAAGATTTCATCGAACACCCTCTTAAGGGTTTTATCATTTGAATTTGAAATTGAAATTAGTAGGCCGTACTCCGTAGAGTAGTAATAATAGTGCTCGGGAAAAATAGAGAGATCGGACAAAAGATCGAATGATTCTTGCATGCTTAGAAAAATTTTCCAAACAAAGATCAAAACTCTTTCTGGTTTTATTAAGTATTTGGCCAAAGATTAATTATTAATTTATTAATTTAATTAAATTATCTTTAAATAAAACAAAAATTAATAATATAACATATAAATGTCTACATGTCATATTACTAATTTTGTCATAATACCCTCAACATTAATAATTAAAATTCCAAAAAAAAAATTCAAACTTCAAAAATATAACTAAAACTTTGAAAATTAATTATTATTTTTATTTTTGAAAATTAATATAATTATTAATTATATTATGAAATCATTAATATGAAAATTAATATAATTATTAATTATTAATAAGAGAAATAAGGATGATGATGATCGAGAGAAGTTGTAGACTGATGGAACAGCAGGAGGTAAGCGAAAACCGGGAAGAGTGTAAACCATTTTCTTCTACTACTACTGCTGCTACTAGCCTACTACTACTTTTTCTAGGGTTTATTAATTTGATTTTTTTTATCTGAGATGATGAGAGTAAAAAGGGATTGATAAAAATCAATCTAGATCTAAAAAGGAGGGGATGCCTTTTTTTTGTTATGGCGCCAAGAGAAACGTGAAATGTAATGGCATTGGGGCCATCAGATCTGTTTATTTTAATCCAACGGCCTACAATTTGTACCGGTTAATAACCGGTAAATGATTAACCGGACCTCCCCCCAATCTAACTAAGAAAGTATGTCCTGCCTTTAATATATATTCAGAATATTGAATCTACTCCAAATCATAAGACAAGCATAATGACGTAACTGCTTCCTTTATATGACTCAATCAAAGATATGACAATCTATAATTATGGGAAGGAGTCAGGGAAGGAAAGATTAAAGAAATCATTGCACTCACACATGCTTTGTAACACCCCCTTTCCGAAATAGAAAGAGAGGTTACTCAAAACATAACCAAAACTGATGAATCTAATAACAAGGCTCAAAGCCACAAAAGAATGGTCTTAATAACTGATAAATACCACAAGTCAACCATAATAAATCTCAAACTGTCTCAAACCACAATCTAAAATAATTATTACAATTCCAAGTAAACTAACACATCAAGTCTAAACAGAATATTTCTAAATCATTGGAATGAATGGAGCTCTCATCACACTTGCCCTTGATCCCCCTGATTACCTACCAGAAGAAAAACACAGCATGAGCCAAATGCCCAGTACGGATATAGAATACAAATAATGAACCGAAAAAACTAACTCAATTAAATGAAATGAAACGAAACGAACTGAAATGAAACGAACAAAACTAACACAACGAAATAATAGGCTGAATCAAATGGCTAGGAGTTATTTCATACCGAGCTCAGAACAAAACAAAAATATACCTTGCCACACAGACAAGTCAAATAATGCCACACAGGCAAGTTACACACATTGGACCGCGAATTAAAATGTATATAAAATCGGAAGGCGTGTTTGGCACAAACATTACCAATCCGCAGAACAGAACTGAACAGAAACTAGGGTCGACCCATACGCCTCCCACAACAAAACACCAAATGGCCAACTCCCAACGGAGCACAAAATGGAGACGCCGTGAACTGATCACACCGCCACGGAAGGTGTCATGCCTCGGTGCCAAGAAGACATGCATGTGGTACCCCAACAGGTGGTTATAGCTCAGGTATACCCTACGGTATTCTAACAAAATATAATGTCACAACACATGCGACAAAATATCAACACAAAGGGGTTCTAACGTGTACATGTTAAATCGAACGAATCATCAACACAAGTCTCTAAAAATATACTAACATGTACATCACTATAAATATCACAATAAAATTTAGACATGATACACTAGTCTGAAGAGTACAAATATGAGTTCTAATACAGCGCCAAAATAAATTTATCACAATAAATTGACAAGGAACAATTATGAGAGACAACACTAAATTTCGAAACGAATAACGAAACAAACGAATTAAAAATAAAAGATTTTCGCTGAAAGAGTACGGAATCCGTACATGAATTAAGCAATGTAATACCCAAAATTTATACTCCAAATACACTCCTTAAATTCCCTCCGTCCGATCTAATAATAAAATAAAATTTTATTACAAATTTACCCAATAATAACATAATATTGTTAAATTTATTAGTAGACACATTTTATTACTCTTACCAACAAAATGAATTAACTTGAATTATTATGTAAAATTTCAATATAGTTTTTATAATCTTAACATTAGATTTAATTACTGTGATTCCAATTAGTAAAGAACCAAACACCTTCTCCATGATTTTAACTTATTTAATATATTTATATTTTGCTTTCAGTAATTAAAATACAATTTAATTCATATATACTTGTATTTACAAGTAGCTTAAACAATACTATGAAAATCTGCTAATTCTAACCAAATGCCACAAAGATTCCGTAAATTAAAAAAAATTGTCATCAAAAGTATGCTGTGACTCTATGCCTTAGTCTGTAGTGAAATCAAATATTATATATATATATATATATATATATATATATATATATATATATATATATATATATATATATATATATAAAAGAAGAAAAAAGGATTGAACCTCTTGATTCTTCAGCAATCTAATTCACAACTCCCACTCCCTCCTTCTCGGTAAGCGACCACCTCTTTTTTTTTTTCTGGATTGTATAATGAGGGTAAGGGTAGGTTTAGTTATTAATATATTTTATTAACTCTTTTAATTTTAATAGGATTTAAAATTACCCAAATATAAATTAGGCCCAAATAAATTTTAAAACCCAAATTAATGAAATTCTTTAATTGTTGTAGTCCACATAAATTAAATACAATGTTTGACCCGAACATAAGAAAAACACAATTAAAATATTTAAACAAAAACTTTACAATGTTATTTATTTATTAAAAATATCCGGGTATTACATCACCTACCCCTTAAAAAGGATTTCGTCCTCGGAATCAAAACAACAGAACAACTTAATTATCAAAAAGATGCAGATATTCCGCTCGAATAGACTCCTCCATCTCCCATGTAGCCTCTCGCTCCGAATGGTTTCTTCACAAAATCTTAATAAATGGAATAGTCTTCCTCCTCATAATCCGCTCTTGACGATCCAAAATCGCCTCGGCTTGCTCCACACAAGTAAGATCATCACGAATCTTATCGAACGGATATTGCACCACGTGCAACGGATGATAATGATAACTCCTCAATGCCGACACATGGAATACATTGTGCACATGAGCTAGCTGTGGAGGCAAAGCTAACCGATATGCTACCTCACCAACCCTCTCCAGAATCTCAAATGGTCCAATATAACGCGGACTAAGTTTCCCTTTCAACCCAAATCGCCGAATTCCCTTCCAAGGAGAAACTTTTAGAAACACGTGCTCACCAGGTTCAAACTCTAAAGTTCTCATATGCTTATCAGCATAACACTTTTGCCGTGATCGAGCCGACTTCAATTTTTCCTTAGCCACCGCTACCTTCTCCGTAGTGATTTGAACTAACTCAGGTCCTTCTATGGCCCTTTCGCCAATCTCATCCCAACAAGTTGGTGCCCGACACTTTCTACCATACAGTGCATCAAATGAAGCCATCCCAATACTTGCATGCCAGCTGTTATTATAAGCAAACTCAACTAGGCTCAAGTAATCATCCCAATTACCCGACCATTCAAGTGCACAAGACCTCAACATGTCCTTTAATGTTTGAATAGTCCGTTCGGATTGCCCATCAGTCTGCAGATGAAAAGAAGTACTGAAGTTAAGCCGAGTACCCCAAGCTCGTTGAAATCCTTTCCAGAACCGTGAAGTGAACCGTGGGTCCCGATTTGAAACAATAGACATCGGAGTGCCATAAAGTCTAACAATCTCCTGCTGAAAGATATGTGCCAACCTATCCACCGAGTAACCCTCATGGATAGCCAAAAAGTATGCCGATTTGGTCAATTGGTCCACTACTACCCATATGGCATCATTTTTCCTGAAAGTCTTCGGCAAACCAGTCACAAAATCCATTATGATATACTTACACTTCCACACTGGAATGTCTAACTGTTGCAGCAAACCACTAGCTCGTTGATGTTCTATCTTCACTTGTTGACAAGTGAGGCACTTCCCAACATATTCAGCCACGTCTCGTTTCATCCCATTCGACCAAAAATTCTTCTTCAAATCCCTATACATCTTTGTAGAACCAGGATGAATAGAAAATGGCGAACTATGAGCCTCAGCCAATACAACCTCTTGAATGATTGGATCTGACGGTACACACAACCGTTCACCCAGCCAAATCACACCATGGTCATCAATACAAAACTCAGACTGCTTGCCTTCCTCTAGATTCTGTGCCATACTCCACAATTCCCCATCTTCCTTTTGAGCTTCTTTAACCCTCGAAATAAGAGAGGGTTCTACCCTCATACCTGCCAAATGCCCACCTGAACCTTGGACATACAACTCCAACTCTAGTCGCTCCATATCCGAAATAAGCTGAGGTTGTGTAATAAGAGCTGCTACACTTCCTGAACTCTTTCGGCTAAGAGCATCTGCAACCACATTTGCCTTCCTCGGGTGATACTGAATTCTAGCATCATAGTCTTTTAGAAGCTCCAACCAACTCCTCTGCCTCATATTGAGCTCTTTCTAAGTGAAGATGTATTTAAGGCTTTTGTGATCGGTAAAGATATCACAAGTCTCTCCATACAAATAATGCCTCCAAATCTTTAAGGAAAAGATCACCGCTGCCAACTCCAAATCATGTGTAGGGTAATTCGCCTCGTAAGGTTTAAGCTGCCTAGAAGCATAAGCAATCACCTTACCATGTTGCATTAAGACACACCCCAAACCTTTCTTAGAAGCATCACTATAAATCTGGTAACCTCCTGTCCCCGACGGTAATGTAAGTATTGGAGCTGTCACAAGCCGTTTCTTCAACTCCTCAAAACTTTTCTCACGCTCCTTATTCCACACAAACTCTATGCCCTTTCTCATCAATTGGGTCAATGGTAAGGCAAGTAAAGAAAATCCTTCCACAAACCGCCTATAATACCCTACCAACCCCAAGAAATTCTTAATCTCTGTCACTGTAGTAGGTCTTGGCCATTTAGTGATAGCCTCAACCTTCGCAGGATCCACCTTAATGCCCTCAGCAGAAACAACGTGGCCCAAAAATGCAACTTGCTCCAACCAAAACTTACATTTAGAGAATTTAGCATACAACTTCTCTTTCTGCAAAATCCCCAACACTGTGTGAAGATGCTCCTCATGCTCTTCCTTAGACTTGGAGTAAACCAAAATGCCATCAATAAAGATAATAACAAATTGGTCCAAGTACTCCCTGAACACCCGATTCATTAAATCCATAAACACCGCCGGAGCATTAGTCAACCCGAATGGCATCACCAAAAACTCGTAATGCCCATAGCGAGTGCGAAAAGCTGTCTTAGGGATATCCTCATCCCTCACCCTCAACTGATGATAGCCTGACCTCAAGTCTATCTTCGAAAAATACTTTGCCCCTTGAAGTTGGTCAAACAAGTCATCAATCCTCGGCAATGGATACCGATTCCTGATGGTGATCTTGTTCAACTCCCTGTAGTCTATACACAGCCTCATAGACCCATCCTTCTTCTTCACAAACAAAACTGGAGCACCCCACGGCGAAACACTCGGCCGAATCACACCACGATCTAATAATTCCTGCAACTGCTCCTTCAACTCCTGTAACTCCAACGGTGCCATTCGATACGGCGCCTTAGAGATAGGCTCTGTACCAGGAACAAGTTCAATAGCAAACTCCACTTCCTGCTGCGGTGGCAACCCTGACAACTCTTCAAGAAACACATCAGAAAAGTCACGAACAATTGGAACATCTTCAATACGAGACTCACCCTTAGAGGTATTTTTCACAAACGCCAAATACCCCTCACAACCCTTTGCCACCAACTTTCCAGCCTTCAAGGTTGAAATTAACTTCACCACTCTACTCGGTTGTGAACCCTGAAATACGAAATCTGGAGATTTCATATCTCCAAATATAACCTTCTTCGCTTGACAATCGATAATGGCCTGATGTTTATCCAACCAGTCCATCCCAAGAATGACATCAAAATCATGCATACTCATCGGGAGAAGATTATCCCTACGAATCCTATCCCTAAAACTGATCAGACACCATCGATACAAATCAGAAATAATGACAGAAGTCCCCATCGGGGGTAGCAATAGATATAACATAATCTAATAACTGAGATGGCACACCCAGGTGCCGAACAAAAGACTGAGCAACAACGGAATGAGTAGAACCCGTATCAAACAAAATAGAAGCCTCGCGATTACCAACTAAAAGAGTGCCAGAAATAGTACCTGGTGCACCTGCCACCTGGTTATATGTTAAGGCAAACACTCGACCACCCTGACGCTGACCTCCATTGCCACCATTATCACCACCTCCACCATTACCACGTGGACCGGTACAATCCCTAGCAATATGACCCATCTGTCCACACAAGAAGCATGCACCTGTGAGTCTATAGCACTGCCTCCCTGGATGATTAGCCCCACAAGTAGCACAAGGAGCTATCGGAATAAGATTTGGGTTACTCCCACCAGCTGGTCCCGGATAACGACCCTGATTTTTCCCCTACTGACGATTATGCCCTTGTTGACAATTTTGACCATTCCAAGGTAGCTGCAGCTGACGATTCTGCCCTTGCTGAGGCATCTCCTGATATCCCCTATTTTAATTTTGGCCACGCCACTATCCCTGTTGGCAACCACGATTCCTATTCAACTGACCACCCTGATTTCTCTCATGCTGAATTGAAGTTTGACCCTGCTGGTCATCTCTGTCCCTCTTTCGACTCCCCTCCGGTTTAGAAGACCGAAAGTCTTGTTGTTCCATCTCAATATTCTTGGCCACATTGGCCACTGCTGACATGTCTGTAAACTTGTTGTTAATAAGATGCTGCCGATACCTGTAATGGATCCTCCCCTTAAAGTTCTTTGCCTGTTCTACTGCAGTCCCTGCTGAAGTTCCCGCAAAGCCTGCCAACCTAGTAAACCTCGTCATGAAGTCCATTATGGACTCATCATCTTTGTGCCGAATCGACAGATACTCTCTAGCATAGGCCTCTTTATCAGCAGCAGGGAAATACTGCTGATAAAAGACCTCACAAAACTTCGCCTAACTAAGTGTTTCAATATATCCATCACCCTTTGTCACTTTCACCGCCTTCCACCACCTCTGTGCATCCCCTTCCAGCTTGTAAGCAGCAAGCAATACTTTCTGATTATCTGAGCACCCCAACACATCAAAGATCTTCTCTAGGTGGGCAATCCAATTCTCTGCATCAATTGGAGTTGGAGCTGAACTGAATGCTTGTGGTTTCTGCTTTTGAAACCTTTCCAACCACACATACATTGGAACCACCTGCTGATCAAGACTATTTGCATTCCCTTCCTCCATATTTGTATGCTGACCATTATTTCCCGAATCCAAATGTATATAAAATCGGAAGGCGTGTTTGGCACATACATCACCAATCCGCAGAACAGAACTAAACAGAAACTAGGGTCGACCCATACGCCTCCCACAACAAAACACCAAATGGCCAACTCCCAACGGAGCACAAAATAGAGACGCCGTGGACTGATCACATCGCCACGGAAGGTGTCATGTCTCGGTGCCAAGAGGACATGCATGTGGTACCCCCACAGGTAGTTATAGCTCAGGTATACCCTACGATATTCTAACAAAATATAATGTCACAACACATGCGATAAAATATCAACACAAAGGGGTTCTAACGTGTACATGTTAAATCGATCGAATCATTAACACAAGTATCTAAAAATATACTAACATGTACATCACTGTAAATATCATAATAAAATTTAGACATGATAAACTAGTCTGAAGAGTACAAATATGAGTTCTAATACAGCGCCAAAATAAATTTATCACAATAAATTGACAAGCAACAATTATGAGAGACAACACTAAATTTTGAAACGAATAACGAAACGAACGAATTAAAAATAAAAGAGTATCGCTGAAAGAGTACGAAATTCGTACCTGGATTAAGCAATGTAATACCCAAAATTTATACTCCAAATACACTCCTTAAATTCCCTCCGTCCGATCTAATAATAAAATAAAATTTTATTACAAATTTACCCAATAATAACATAATATTGTTAAATTTATTAGTAGACACATTTTATTACTCTTACCAACAAAATGAATTAACTTGAATTATTATGTAAAATTTCAATATAGTTTTTATAATCTTAACATTAGATTTAATTACTGTGATTCCAATTAGTAAAGAACCAAACACCTTCTCCATGATTTCAACTTATTTAATATATTTATATTTTGCTTTCAGTAATTAAAATATAATTTAATTCATATATACTTGTATTTACAAGTAGCTTAAACAATACTAAGAAAATCTGCTAATTCTAACCAAATGCCACAAAGATTCCGTAAATTAAAAAAAATTGTCATCAAAAGTATGTTGTGACTCTATGCCTTAGTCTATAGTGAAATCAAATATTATATATATACAATAGATGGCCAATCATCACATGGCTACTTCATTAATACATGATAATATCCAACAAGGCCACAAGTAATGATATATATATATATATATATATATATATATATATATATATATATATATATATATATAAAGAAGAAAAAAGGATTGCACCTCTTGATTCTTCAGCAATCTAATTCACAACTCCCACTCCCTCCTTCTCGGTAAGCGGCCGCCTCTTTCTTTTTTTTTCTGGATTGTATAATGAGGGTAAGGGTAGGTTTAGTTATTAATATATTTTATTAACTCTTTTAATTTTAATAGGATTTAAAATTACCCAAATATAAATTAGGCCCAAATAAATTTTAAAACCCAAATTAATGAAATTCTTTAATTGTTGTAGTCCACATAAATTAAATACAATGTTTGACCCGAACATAAGAAAAATCCAATTAAAATATTTAAACAAAAACTTTACAATGTTATTTATTTATTAAAAATATCCGGGTATTACATGCTTTCTATAAATTGAACCAATTAGCCTTGTAATTTTCCCATATCAATTACCAACCAACACGAAAGGAAATTTTCAATCAAGCATTGATAGATTAGAAAATTTAAAATACTTGATTTCAAATATTTTACTCCATACGTATAACAGATTTAATCACCAATATTAATTTATGGAAGGGATTCATTTTGGACATATAAAAGACTCGAGCACTATATTGATTTCCAAAGATTTTTCCCATTAAGGCAATTAGAATATATAATGATTTTATAGAATCAATTTTAAACGTTTAATTTATGGAATCATTTGATCAGCCCAACTTTATTGAAAGAAGATATCCGTATATCTTTTGTTTAAACGGAATGAACACTTTATTTTAAATTGGGAATATTTAGATTTCATTAAAATATCTCCATATTTATCATAGATACCCAATTAATTTGTTCCATAAAATAAGCACTTCCATATTTATTTTTGTGTAATTCAAAATTATTTCCATATTAATTTTGAAATCCCAATTTATTTAAATTTGCCTTCACTAATTAGCTTTCAAAAAATTACTCCAATTATTTGATCCATTCTAATTGATTCTAAAGATATGAAATTTGATGTGCTTGATCAATTTTATAGAAAGCTCAATCAATTAATAAATCATGGAAAATATAATGAATAACTCAATCCTGATATATGTGGTATAGATTTATCAAAATCTATTTTAAATTAATTCCTTTAATTATAGGAAGGCTTCAAAATTAGTTTTTCAAAAATTAATTCCAATTTGATCCTTATTAATTTTGAAAGCTTAAATAAATATTTTCATAATTAATCTTTAATTAATTAATTTAATTTATTCTGCAATTAATTAATGATGTAATGCAATGCAAATCCTAGAGCCTTGATTGAGAAATAATTAAAGCTAGGATCTTAGATTTATTTCCTAATAACTCAAGCCGTTCTTCAAGCCTTCATGTCTTCAATCCATTAACTAAATCAAAGCTTCAAGAATTCTTTTAATATCCTATAACTGCATGAGTAAACATTTTAGTACAATAGGAAAGTCATCATCAATACCTAAGGTTGGAATATGACCAAGTCAACAAACATGGATAAAGAATGTCTTTTATGAAATAAATTTTCTTATTAATAAATGAACAAGATTACAAAGTAAATGCTTATCACATCTAATGTGATTGGCTTGAGGGCATATTATTTTCAATCTCCCACTTGCACTAAAGCCAATCGCTTTGGTTTCTCATTCTCAACTTCTTTAAGTGTGATCGTCCTCCTGTTGGATAAAGCTTCAATAAATAGATATGCAATGTTGTTCTTAAGACTCCACTATCTCTATAGTGGCTTTTCCTCTTTCAATGAATTTTATAATCAAATGAAAGTGCTAGAACATATGTTTGGATCCCATATGAGACTTAGAAACTATTCATAGTTCTGTAATGAACATTTCATCCAAACAATCAACTTTGAAGCTTCATTTACAACTATATACTTTGTCTTTATCACTAAATCAACAACATTTTGCTGTTTGGAACCTTTCCAACGCACTGCACCACCGTACAAGGTAGCCACATACCTTTGAGTGGATTTATAGTTGTCATGGTCAGTCTAAAAAACTTGAGTCTGTATATCCCTCTAGTTTCAATTTAGATCCACCATAAATTATAAACACATCTGTAACAACCGAGAAAATCAGATTTTAATGTAAATTAATTTTATTTGAATATATATTATATAAAATTATAGTATATGTTATTTATAACGAGTAAGCGAGATGAAGGTTATTCTATATCCTAAAAGAGAGATATGATAGTAGTATTCTGGCTAAGTGCTAGAAATAAGGTGTTTAAATTTCCAAGACGAAAATAAAAGCTTTTCGAGAAATTCTCTGAAAAATACTATTCATCCATTTCTGCTCGGGAAGTATTTTCGAACTTTCAGGAAATACGTAACGATAGAATGTATTATCTAATAATAATTCAGTTATGGTAAACGCAGTTTTTCGCCTGCGTACTCAAGCTCGAGAATGTTAGAGGAAGTGAAGATTTGAATACGTATAATAAAGAAGTTATTATACGGGAAAGAATATGAGTATAATACAAGGTATTGTGCAAATATTTATGAAAGATAATACAATGTATACAGTGAATGTTATACGGACCAGTATACGAGAAGAATACAAGAATAATACGGTAAGAGCATAAACCATTAGTAATAAACTAGTGAAATTTAAATGTGAACTTTGGCAAGCCCAAGTGAAAGATGAGTGAGGCCCAATGACAAATTTAATCAAGGCCCAAAGATAATTTAATTCAAGCCCAAGGTTAGGCCTGAATTGAATTAAACTTAAACCCGAACCAAGAACCAAACCCGTGGATCGAACCGTTGGGTCACTGGAAGGGTAAAACCCATGTGGCCCCCCATGGTGAGACATGGCCTACCACTTGATGGAATTGCAAGTTTGGAATTGTAAGGAGGTGGAATAGTAAGGAGGTTGGGTGACCTTTTGACCATTTTGCCCTCACATTGCAAAGTCTATAAATAAAAAGCTTTGGTTTTCATTTGTTGGTTGTTTAAATTCACCATTATCTAAAGCCTTATATTGAGAGAGAGAAGAGAAAGCTATAAACAAGGAATCAAAGAAGAAAGAAGCTAGACAAATGCAAGAAAGCAAAAAGGTAATGAAGCCTAAACCTTTAATCTTCATCTCTTCAATTTTAATTTTGATAGAGAAGTGATTATTGGTGGAACATATTTCATAAGGAGTAATAAGAATGGATATTAATGGATTAAACATTAATAACCATGATATAAGTAAAATTATAATCAAATAAATAAGAAATAATGAAGGAAACATGAAAATTTATCATATGTTGTTGATGGACAAGTTGAAAACCATCGTGTATAGGATTAGATGCTATATACTTGGTTAGGTTGATAGATGATCGATTAATAGAATGAATCCATTTGGAACAGAGTAAAAATCTAAAGTAACGAAGTTATGGCAGAATTTACGAGATTAGACGATAATTGTCGAAATCGTAAAATTATCGGAATGATAGTCAAAAGTCGGCGTTTAACTCGGAAACCTTAGTTTTCGATAGCGTATCGTAGAAATTTACATTTATGAGTCGTGGAATCAAGAATGGTTGAGTTCCGACTTAAAACGAAGAAAAAAGCTACGAACGTTCACGCATATGTAATAGAAAATTTAAACAGAAAATTCAATGTTAACAGATTCAGAAACTTATTTTGTCCGAATCAAATCGAAGTATGCGAGATATATGAGCTAACGACTTTTGAATGAGCTAATTCTGACTTATAACGATTAAGTTACGAGCCTGAAAAGAATTTGAAATGAAAAACATAAAAAAAATTCAAAGGCTCAGGGCCGGCGCCACAACGCCTCCCAAGCCTAAGAAAGTGACGCCGCATAACCGGAACGGAGGATTAGCTACTGGAAATACACGCTGCAGTACAAAAGATAACTAAGGACACGGCGCCGCAGCACCGGTCCCAGACCAAAGGCAGAGAAGAATGAATATGAATACAAAAGCAAGGTAAGTTGATTGAAGGTGAATTTTGACCTTAATTAAACTTAAAGTAACATCTTAAAGGATGATTAAAACCTTAAGTTTAACAATTCAAAGTTAACAAAAGGTTACAAAAATGTGAACATAAAGTAAGATTAATAATACAGTAAATCGTACGCAATTTGAATAGATGTTTGAGATTGCTTGAAACGTAATTACTTAAACATTAAATAAGTAAGGTCACTTATAACAATAAAATGTTATAAAATCAGAATGAATGTTAATTAAACCAACGAATGTTAGTAACTAAGCAAGTGGATAGTTAGAAGGAGAAGAAGGATAAGATAGGTTAATGACAATATTTATTGATTATTTATGACCTAACATGGTATGCAATGTGATTATGTTATGTAGAATCATTAAAGACTCACCAGTAAAGCGAATTAACAGTAGAAGACGCTAAAGGCAAATGTTCTAAACCCTTGTCTATGTTTATTTTGGACAAGCTTTATGATTCATGTATCATACACATGAATTGACGTAACAAAAAAGTCAAAGTCATTTTCTTCGTTTAGACTACACTTAGAGTATTTTGTGGATTTCATTATAATCTATCAAATTATTATTGATATTGCTATCTTATGCCAACTGTTTTGGTATGAATTTCAAAGAAAGACTGAGTATGAATAAACAAATATTTTATCGTAAAGTGACTGACACGTGAGATTGCCAAAACTGAAACGTAGATACATTTAATGTAGTAGTGTTGTACAACATAGAGTACTATATGCTGATCACCTAGATGTGCTCGTAAGAAATGTCATACTTACAGACTTAGTGCCGGGTTGTCCTTTTCAAAGAAAGAAAGAATGAAATGCTCAAGGTCTATGACCAAAATCAAGGTTTAACTGATGATGTTCATCGTTAAATATTTTAAAGAAAAGGGAAGTGTTATTTTGAATTATCTATAATACTTCATAACTATTGATTCAGTTATAGAAGATATATTCATATGATTCATGCATGTTGCTCGACTGTAATTGTTATACCTATTGAGCTAGTTATGCTCACCCTTTGCTTGAACCATATGAATGCAGCTAAAAATGAACAGCCTGAAGGATCTAGTAAGGATAAAGGGAAGGATAAGGCGGACAAGTAGTTATCTTTGTAATAGAATAATATTACTTTTGTATTAAATTGATACTATGACGAAGAACATATCTAATGGTTACAAAGAACCTGGTAATAGAATTATTATTATATAATATATAGAAGACATATTCACTTTATTGATGTATTTCAATGGAATGTATGTGTGAACAGTAGCACCATGTAACACCATCTATCCGGTTGGAAGATACCTAGATTTGGGGGCATCACAACATATGTAGTTCTTGTTAAGTACTTTAGGATGTTATTCAATATCTTATAGTGATCTTCTCCAGAATATGACTGATCAACATCAGTTCTCGTACTTTTATTGCATACATGGTAGTTACTCATGTGATCTCTCTTTTCAGGTGTCTTTGGGGATAATTTCTTAAAGAGATACACTCTATGGCACATTATTATAAGACATCTCTTGGAGTTTGCCATGCTAAACTCCTTTAGCATCGAATGAAAGTATGTTCCTTGGGTCAACCCGACCATCATTTTAAATCTATCAATATAGATCTTTATCCCCAAAATAGGATACTTCTCCAAAATCATTCATGGAGGAATATTTAGACAACTTTGTCTTTACTGATTGTAGCATTGGTATGTTATTCCCTATCCGTAGTTTATTAATATATAATACTAGCACCGTGTAGCACCATCTATCGGGTTGGAAGATACCCGGATTTAGAGGCGTCTGTAAAAGCCCCAGATCCCGGTCCTGAATCACCACGGATCTGGTACAATCATTCTATAACTATTTGCGGAAGATATAAATATAAATTGTTTATACATTAAAATTTACACATTAATCCCCAAGGTCGAGTAACCTTAACTTATACACATTTCATAACCTATTTGACTTACATTGTCATTAATATACAATGTTGTTACAAGTTTAGCTACACTTATACTCCAAAGATGGACTTGTCTTTGACTTTATTTGTATCTGATGTATTCGTCTTAATCTGCAATGTTTAATCATGATATAGCAAGGGTGAGCAACAAGTTTGCCCAACAAGTTTAAATTTATTTAAGGATATATCATAATTGAAAGAATATGAATAAAAGGCTAGCTACGTTAAACAATATAATTGTGAACTAGCAGGAATCAAATTTCATAACTGAACGATCAAGACGACATGAATAAATGTCAATAATAAACATGAACACAATATATGGATCGGATGGTAATGAAGGTGGTCAGCCTTTCGTACCTAATGAATACATGCAGTATGCACAGAATGCGAATCAATAATTCATAGACATGGTAACCTGCAATGATTAACCATAATCATATTCGAATGAAACAACTAGAGGTCGAGTTAAAGAAAACTTGCACAATAATTAGAAGTTCAAGGTTAGGAATTTGCTTGTATCACCGACTACTGCTACATAATTTATATCGCTTTATTCGAAGACTTAATATTAGTAATATAGATCTCCAATATTAGAATAATATTATCACAGTATAATACTTTTAATTAAAGTTATAAAATAACCTAAACACATAACACATATTCCTATCAGTCCACAAACTACCTAAGACTCAGTATCAAGTCAAACTATTTCAGTCTAAGTTGAATCCGACACTATTATGACATCCGACGGTCTAGTCGGACTATTCTCGAGCCTAATACCACTTAGACTCGGTCTAAACACTTAACAAATAACTTATATAATTTTCTATTTAGTCAAAACATTTTTCAAAGACTCGTAATAAATTTTAAGTAATTATTACCATTTATCATAATTTTTCAATCACTTATATCGTATTTATATAATATAAATACCAAATTATTCTCTTATCATTAATATTTATTTAATATTAAATATTAATGAAAATTATAACATAATATTATAATATATTTATAATATTACAAAGTATTTTTAATACCATAAAATCACATTTATATGATTTTTAAACCTTTAAATCTATTATCCAATAATTGACATTAATATTAAAATATTATTATTTTCATGATAAAATATCAAAAGTTATATTTTATAACTTAAAATATTTTTCTAACCCTTAAATCATTTTTATATGATTTTTAAAGCATAAATTCTATTTTTTTTCATAATTTATTTAATATATTCATTAAATAAATCAATTACCATTAATATTAATTTATTAATAAAATTCATCACAAAATATTAAAAGTCATTAAAAATAACTAAAAATATTTTCTAACACCATAATATATTTTAAATGATTTTTCAAGTATTAAAATCATTTTAAGTAATTTATTTAATATTATAATTAAATAAATTAAATACAATTAATATTTCAAAAATATTAAATATTAATGAAATATATTCAAAATTATTAAAAACCCATTTTTATTCTTTAAAATAATTTTTAGGAATTTATTTTGTATTTTTAATAATTAAAAACTATTTTTCTCTAATTATTTATTAAAATAATTAAGTTTCAAAAATTAAGTTTCACTAAAGGGACCTACAGCGATAGAACCGTCTTTATAGGTGTTCTTGGGTGTTCTTAAGCCTGCCTAGAAATTCAAACTCAGTTCACTGGGTGGTATGTTTGACCATCATTTAATCTTTGGTTGTTATGTTTTCTAGGCTGCTAAAATGTTAATGTTGTAGTACTGATATAGTACTACAACTCTAAACCAATTTAATGGCCTAATCATTACACAATAGAGAGATTTAATCTCTCAAAAACCTTGTTAGACGCTGTTCTTCATTTCTGGGTTTTCCAGAAATGAAGAACAGTTCATAGTGCCTATTTTAGATCCTTGTAGCTTGCAGTCTATGTCTTGTTTGTGTAATCTAGTGGTTCAATCTTGTAGAACACATGTCAAGGAACATTTACAACACATCAGGTCATCCTAACAACATCATAGGAACAAAATTTAGCATGGTCAAACCATGTCAGAAAACTATTCTTGGTGATTTCTGGGTTTTCCAGAAATTCATCAAAACAGGTGGTCAACCCTACTTTGACCCTTTATATATTTGATCCAGTGTAAGATCTAAGTGATCCAATGTCATGTATGTGTAGTATACATGTCAGGCTACAACATTAATACAACAACATGGTCTAAAACATAAACACAAGAATGATCAAGGCACTGCAAAACGACTGTCAGACCATTCTGGAAATCTGGGTTACCCAGAAACCAGTTTGGTCATGGTCGGTCAACCATATTTGACTGCTTATATCTGGAGATCTAGACATGGTATGGAGGTGATTCCACTTCCAGTCTACTCTCCTCATGACATAGAACAACTCTAAAACTTAAAACACAACAAATCAGTAACATACAAGGATCTATGAGCCCTGACATATGGCTGTCAGGCCATATTTTTAGGGTTCATAGTTAGTCCTTAAAAACCTATTTTCTTACATCTAGATGTTATGGATCCTCGATATAAAATCTTGGATCACTAAATAACATCCTAATACACAACTCTAACTAACAAACAACAACATCTAACATCAAATCACAAGATTTTCATAAAGCTAGGGTTTATACCTTTTTATGCTTGATTTTTGATTTCTGATCCTTTGTTGCCGTTCTTAGAAACATAAAGGATGTTCTGGGCGTAACTTCTCACTCTCTCTCACTCCCCATTTCGAAATTTATAGAGAGAGAAGGTCTTGGATAATATGAAAAGTAAAGTAAGTTACTTTTCTTAAGTTTTAAGTTTAATCTTTTGATTCATGAACCAAATCAAGCAAGGTAGCACATATATCTGATATGGGATAGATTTTATCACATTGCAATATCAAATGGGGTGAGTCACCAAGATTTGGTGTAATCTTTTACTTAAAAAGTAAGAAAAAGGGCATTTCGTCATTTTGCACCTAGTAAGGGTAATTTGGTCTTTTCCGCTATAAATTGAAGGGTAATTTGGACATTTCAAATATATCCCATAACTTATTACACTTAAGATTTTATATTTAACTTTTGAATTCCCAAATTAGGGTTTCAGATTCCCAAAACTAAAATTAGTGTTTCCGGACGCATCGTTACGGTTTCTAAACAGTCGTTAGAGTTTTCTAACTTAATAACCATGACGTTCTTAACCCAACTTTAGGGTTTGATAAAGTTTTAACTTATCCAATCAATTCCTTGATCTTAGATCACAACTGTGACGCCCTCAAAATAGGTATACATCACCAATCTTGAGTCGTCAAATACATGGTACAAAATTTAAATATAACTTAATTATACAACAGTCGTGTAGAATACGACAAAATATAATCTAAGAGTTTTAATAAGAATATTGTCATCTAGACAATATCCACACTCAATGGAGTCCTCATTACATTTATTGTCACACTATTTAACATAATAGTGAGGACTACTAATGCTATCATCTGGGCCGTCACTCCATTCCCCGACTAGTCCTGGCTACGTTCTCATTTCCTGAAGAGAATAGTGAAAGAATGGGTGAGCTCAACTAGCCTAGTAAAAAATATTATGACTAAGATAATGCAGAATAAATTATCATTAGCTTTAATAGACAACAAGTTTAACTGCAGTGGAATAAGCAATCCATTAGAAGAGTCAAGTAGAGCATGATATCTACTATCTTCTATGATTTAAAATGTTTTCATCAATTTTTATTGCTAAGACTCAGCTTAATAAATAAACCACATCATCGAATCATCCCTGCACTACGGGCCAAGGATATTCATTAAATCATTAATGGTCATGACTATACCTAATAATCCCTGGTCATAATCATACCAAAAACTGTCCATCAATGCACTACAAGCCACTGCGGACTTTTATCAAATCATTTATAACATTACAGGTCATGATAATACCGAATGATCCCGGTCATAATCATACCAAGTTCATCTATGCACGTAAGTCAAAGATGACTTTCATCACAATATAAGCATGAGGATGATGACAATGACATAATAATTCAATAAAACAAGTTCAAGAATAAATTTTAAAGATTTATAAGTTAATTTATCCTGAAATCAATAACGTCCAAATTATCAACATGATACTGCTTTGTGGAGTAAAATTCAAGAATACTCAGAGAATATTTTCATGAAAAGATACTGGATGAAGCGCAAATATCAAGGATATTTTACTAATTTCATGGAGTATAGAAGCCAAAACATTAACCAACTGAGTATAATAGAATATATGAAACCGCAAATAGATTTTTGCCCGCCATGCGGTAATCTACGTAGACAGATCATTTTCACAATTTAATAAGGAATGAATACGTAGGATCATTCACCATGCATGCAGTAATCCACATACACAGGTTATTCCAACAGAATAATAAAGAATGGAATAACAGAAGAATTCACCATGCATGCGATAGACCTCACAGACAGGTTATTCCAACAGAATAATAAAGAATGGAACCAGATCATGCGTAATCCGCACAGACAGGATATTTCAACAGAATAATAAAGAACGGAACCAGGTCAAACGTAATTCGCATGGACAAAATATTCCAACAGAATAATAAAGAATGAAATAACAATAGAATTTACCAGGTATGCGATAAACCGAACAGACAGATTATTCCAACAGAATAATAAAGAATGGAATAACAGAAGAATTTCATCATGTATGTAAGACCCCAATTTTTTTTAATAAAGTTTAATTTTTCTATAAATATAATTTTTAAATATTATGGAATGAATTTGATATAATGTTATAGTTGTGGGTAATATTTAAAAATTTTGCAAAGTACAAAAGTTGTTGTATAATATTCGATTGGTCGGGGAATATTCGTTTTAACAAGGAATATTCGTACGACGACATAAGCATTGGTGGACCCCACAACAGAATTATTGTCAGATTGAGAAAATGACAAAAATATTTTATGAAAATAACGGCGAAAATTTTACCGTTAATACTGTTGAACTACTCGGTAGTAAAAGTACAGTAATACGCGTGGTTGCATAGTAGCACACGGTATTGATTATTGATGCTTATGTGATAAGTCACTCAGTTTTGTTTTATTAGTATTATTAATGTAATAAAACATAAAAGTTTTTTATATAAAACAGAATACTTTTATAAAGTTATTTGTTTTATTAGATTATAAATAGAATATATTATATTTCATTTAAAAGATTCTGCTTTAAATATGGATCGTCCAATTAAAAGTAAATCAATATGGACCGTTCATGAATTAGTTACTATGAAGTCCATTCTTCTATAAATAGAAGCTCATTCCTTCATTATTTCTTTTGAATTCACTGAAACTCTAGAGAGAGAAATTATAGAGGAAAAGAAGAAAAGTATTCTGCTACTGCACTACTAATATATCCAGTACTCTTCTTCTTAAGGTAATGGGTATTATTTTTTTTGTATTCATGAAGAGAACTTATATTATTCTATTATTTATTATTCTATTGGAATAACCTGTATAGGCGGGCTACCCTATACTTGGTGAAATTCTTCTATTATTACATTCTTTATTATTCTGTTAGAATATCCTGTCTGTGCATTTTACGCCGGACCTGGTTCTATCTTTATTATTATGTTGGAATATCCTATTTGTGCATTTTACGCAAGACCTGGTTCCATCTTTATTATTCAGTTGGAATATCCTGTCTGTGCATTTTAAGCCGGACCTGGTTCCGTCTTTATTATTCTGTTGAAATATCCTGTTGGTGCGTTTACGCCGGACCTGGTTCCATTATATATTATTCTGTCGGAATATCCTGTCGGTGTGTTTACGCATGACCTGGTTCTATTATTTTTTTTTTGTGGGAATAACATGTCTGTGCGGTCTATCGCATGCTTGGTGAATTCTTTTGTTATTCCATTCTTTATTATACTCAGTTAGTTAAAGTTTTGGCTTTTATACTCCATGAAATTAGTGGAATATCTTTGATATTTGCGCTTCATCTAGTATCTTTTTATGGAAATATTCTTCTGAGCATTCTTAAATTTTACTCTACAAAGCAGTATCATATTGACAATTTGGACGTTATTGGTTCCTGGATAAATTAATTCTTGAACTTGTTTTATTGAATTCTTATATCATTGTCATCATCCTCGTGTTTATATTTTGTTGAAAGTTATCTGTGGCATGTAGTGCATAGATGGACTTGGTATGATTATAAATAGGGATTATTCGGTGAAATCATGACCGTAATATTACGAATGATGTGGTAAAAGTCCTCATTGGCCCGCAGTGCATTGATGGACAATTGTTGGCATGATCATGACCATTGATGAATACACAAATATCCTTAGCCCGTAGTGCATGGATAATTTATGGTCGTGACACTAATAAATATCCTTGGCCGTAGTGCAGGGATGATGTGAGTTATTTATTAAGCTGGGTCTCAGCGATAAAAGTAATGAAAAACTTTTTAAATCATAAAAGATAGTAGATGTTATTTTCTACTTGACTCTTTTAATGGATAGCTTGTTCTACTGTAGTTAAACTTGAGGTTTGTTATATTTTATCAGTTTAACACTGTTGAAGGCTAACGATAATTTATTCTGCATTATCTTAGTCATAATATTTCTTACTGGGCTAGTTGAGCTCACCCTTTTATTTTCATTGTTCTCTTCAGAAAATGAGAACGTAGAGGGGACTAGTCGGGGAACGGAGTGACGGTTCAGATGATAGCATTAGTAGTCCTCACTATTCTGTGAAATAGTGTGAAAATAAATGTATTGAGGACTTATTTTGAGTTTGAATCCTGTTTATAAGAAAGTGTTGTATTAAAACTCACAGCTTATGTTTTGTCATATCTTACACGACAGTTGTATAATTAAGTTTTGTTTGTATTTTGTACCATGTATTTGACGACTCAGAATAGGTGATGTATACCTATTTTGGGGGCGTCACAGTTGGTATCAGAGCTTAGGGATATGATCCCTGGCTAAGATGTGAGACTAGAACTAGGAGGGGAGAGACGGGGAATTCCTTCGCTAGTATGACCTACCTAAGTTTATTTGGTATTTAATTGGTCGGTCAGAGTATAGGGATATTATGTTACATGTCAATTAACCTTTGTTTTGTGGCAGTATCTGAAAATGACATCCGAGAATGTTGAGAATAGCAATGGAGCACAGGAGACCATTGAGGTTCCACATATCAATAATCAGGATAATGTACATCAAGAAGGCGACAATCCTCATGCAAATAACAACACTGACCAAATGATGAATGATGGAATGTTAAGAGGCTTTATCCAATTCATAAAATATCAGGCGGGAGAGGCTTCTGTCCAAAATGTAGGTGGAAACGCTAAAAACTCTCGGACGGTCACCGCTAAGCAGTTCAAGGAGCTGGGACCACCGAAGTTTATTGGAGAGCCAAAACCAGTTAAGGCGAAAACGTGGATCAAGCAGATCACCAAGATATTTGATGTCTTGGGATGCGCCGAGGAGGAAAAGGTTCCCTTTATTACCTTTATGTTGCGAGGAGAGGTAGGTTACTGGTGGGAATCGGTAAAGCGTACTGAACCTGCCGCATTCAAGATGTCTTGGGAAAAGTTTCAAGAACTGTTCAATGACAAGTACTTTCCCGAAAGTATTCATTACATGAAGGAGGTAGAGTTCATCAAGTTGGAGCAGAATAATATGACCGTTTCGCAGTACGAAGCTAAGTTTGCCGAGTTGTCCCGGTTTGCATCCCATTTGGTTGATAATGAGGAAAGAATGACGCGGATGTTTTTAAAAGGTTTGAAACCGGAGATACGTCAATATCTTATTTCTTATAAACTGTGTTTGTATTCAGATGTTGTAAATAGGGCTCAGTTATTGGAGAGCAATAACGAGTCAACGCAACTAAGAGAAAGCAGCCGACAGAATGAAAATACCAGTGGTAACAGCCATCGAAGCGGTGAAAACAAACGTGGAGGGAATCAGCATGCCAGAAATGGTAACCACTCTGGTGGTAATCATGGCCAAGGCAATAAAAGTGGATATTTCAAGAAGAGGAGATTCAACAATGATGGAAAGACGTCAGCACCAACACCCGTTGTTGAGGAAGGAGAACGACCACCTATCATATGCTTCAAATGCAGAGGGGAGGGACATATCAGTCCAAACTACGCGATGCCATCCAAAGCGTGTTATAATTGTGGAAGAGAAGGTCACCTAGCCCGATTTTGTCATGCACCGAAGACAAGTCCAGTTGGAACGGTGACACAAAATACAGTCCCAAACAAGTCAAAACCAGTAGTTCAAGAGAGAGCATTTGTTGTGACCTCCCAGAAAGCAAGGAAATCGAACGAGGTCATCACGGGTAAGCTTATCATAAACTCTAGCGAAGTCTATATCTTATTTGATACCGGTTCTACCCATTCTTTTATTTCTCCTACTTGCGCTCAACGATTAAATTTGACTCTAGAGAAATTAGACTTTGACTTATCTGTGGAAACTCCGTTGGGAGAAACCTTCATTACATCCACTATTTATAAGTCTTGTTTGGTTTAAATCGATACCCTCACATTACCTGTCGATCTTATTTTATTGAAAATACTTGCATTTGATGTGATTCTAGGGATTGATTGATTAACTACTCATCATGCTAAAATTGATTATTTTCGTAAGATTGTTAGCTTTCATATTCCTAATCAACCTATTATGCGAATTCAAGCGACCAAACTATTAAAATCAATCACGATCATCTAAAGCCATAAAGCTATTCGTTTATTGAAAAATGGATGTCAAGATTTCTTAGCTAATGTCACATATCTAAACAAAAATACGTCAGATTTGAATGATATTTCTATTGTTAATGAATTTTCTTGACGTATTCCCTGAAGAATTTTCTGGCCTACCCACAGAGCGTGAAATTGAATTTTGTATTGACCTTGAACCCGGTACAAAACCTATTTCCAAAGCCCCATATCGGATGGCTCCTATTGAACTTCAGGAGTTAAGGACCCAATTACAGGAATTGTTAGATATCAGTTTCATTCGACCTAGTACTTGTCCTTAGGGTGCTCCTGTTCTATTCGTGAAGAAGAAAGATGGAAGTATGCGACTTTGTATTGATTATCGGGAGTTGAATCATGTCACCATCAAAAATAAGTACCCGTTGCCTCGCATTGATGACCTGTTTGACCAGTTACAAGGAGTACAATTCTTTTCAAAGATCGATCTTCGTTCTGGATATCATCAGCTGAAGGTTAGAACTGAGGATATTCCAAAGACTGCCTTCAGAACTCGGTACGGGCATTATGAATTCTTAGTCATATCTTTTGGATTGACTAATGCTCCTGCTGCCTTCATGGATATGATGAACCGAGTATTCAAGGAATATTTGAATCACTTTGTGGTCGTCTTTATTGATGACATCCTTATTTATTCCAAAAACCATGAAGATCATGAGCAACACTTGAGGCTGATACTCCAAAAGCTTCGTGAAAACAAGCTTTATGCCAAGTTGAAGAAATGCGAGTTCTGGCATGAAGAAGTTACATTCCTTGGGCACGTAGTATCAAGTCATGGAATATCTATTGACCCGACAAAGATTGAAGCTATTCAAAGCTGGGAGCAACCCAAATCAGTGACCGAAGTATGTAGCTTTCTCGGCTTAGCTGGTTATTATCGGAGATTCGTGGAAGGATTTTCTCGAATCGCTACTCCACTAACTCAGCTGACTTAAAAAGATATAAAATTCGGTTGGAGCGAGAAATGTGAGAATAGTTTTCAAGAACTCAAGAGAAGACTCATTTCAGGACCTGTTCTGACCATACCATCTGGCTCGGAGGGATTTGTCATCTACAGTGATGCTTAGGGCAAAGGGTTAGGATGTGTTCTCATACAACATGGGAAAGTCATAGCCTATGCCTCTCGATAACTCAAAGAATATGAGAGAAATTATCCTACTCATGATCTAGAGTTGGCAGCAGTCGTTTTTGCACTAAAGATTTGGAGGCATTACTTGTATGGGGAGAAAGTGGAGATCTTTATGGATCATAAAAGCCTCAAATATTTCTTCACCCAAAAAGAACTTAACATGCGACAACGACGTTGGCTTGAACTGTTGAAAGATTATGATCATACCCTCCAATACCATCCTGGAAAAGCGAACGTGGTAGTTAACACATTGCTTATAAGATCATATGCGGGTACGAGTGCAATATTGTCAACGCAAAGGCCCATTTTGTGTGACTTGCAAAGGATGGAGATAGAGTTAAAGACTCCGGGGGCCCATGTGATGATGGCGAATATACGAGTAGAACCGACTTTAATTGATAAAGTTAAAGCTGCTCAAGCTACAGACCTGGAGTTGATGCGTATGAGGAAAAAGTGCAAGAAGGTGCTATGCCGGAAGCAAAAATCGATGAGGAAGGAATACTTCGAGTCAACTCCAGACTTTGTGTTCCTAACGACCCTGATTTAAAGTATAACATCATGATGGAGGCGCACAACACACCGTTTATAATCCATCCTGGGAGTACCAAAATGTATCATGATCTTCGACATATATTTTGGTGGGGCAATATGAAGAGAGAGATAGCGCTGTTTATCTCAAGGTGTCTAACGTGTCAACGAGTCAAGGCGGAGCATCAAGTACCAAAATGTTCATTGCAACCACTTGAAATTCCAGAATGGAAGTGGGACCACATTACCATAGATTTTGTTACCGGTCTTCCCAAGGTTTCACAAGGTATAGATGCGATTTGGGTCATTGTTGATAGACTGACCAAGTCGGCTCATTTCCTACCTATACGAGAAATTTATACACTTGAGCGTCCTGCTCGTATGTACATAAACGAGATTGTAAGATTGCATGGTATGCCAGTATCCATAGTTTCTGATCGAGACCCAAAATTCACTTCACGATTTTGGGTTAGTTTGCAGAAAGCTATGGGCACAGATTTACGATTTAGTTTGGCATATCATCCTCAAACAGACGGGCAGTCGGAGAGGACTATTCAAACTCTTGAAGATTTATTAAGACTCTGTGTCCTTGATTTCAAGGGAAGTTGGGACAAGTTCTTACCATTGGTGGAGTTTTCCTACAACAACAGCTATCAAGCAAGTATTGGCATGGCTCCATTAGAAGCGTTGTAGGGAAGAAAGTGTCGTTCTCCAGTATGCTGGGATGAGGTTGGTGAAGCAACGTTGTTAGGACCAGAGTTGGTACGTATGACTACAGAAAAGATTCAAACGATCCGGTAACGTATAAAAACCTAACAAGATCGACAAAAGAGTTATGCTGATCTTCATCGAAAGGACGTGGAATTCGATATTGGAGATCATGTGTTGTTATGTGTTGCTCCATGGAAATGAGTTACGAGATTTGGAAAGAGTGGAAAGCTCAATCCTCGATTCATTGACCCATTTATAATCCTCGATCGAGTAGGAACTGCGGCCTATAGACTCGCCTTACCGCCAAGTATGTCTCGTGTTCATAATATTTTTCACATATCTATATTACGTAAATATGTGAAAGACCCAAACCATATTATTGAATTAGAACTAGACGAGATAGAGGAAGATTTAACGTATGAAGAGTTACCTGTTAAAATCTTGGATAAGAAGGATAATGTTCTACGCTCCAAGGTTATACCTCAAGTCAAAATTTTGTGGAGGAACCACGATATTGAGAAAATGAGCTGGGAGTTAGAATCTGAAATGAAATCAAGGTATCCCTACCTCTTCGACATATCAGGTACGTACCCTAATTTCGAGGGCAAAATTTCATAAGAAGGGAGATTGTAAGACCCTAATTTTTTTTAATAAAGATGAATTTTTCTATAAATATTATTTTTAAATATTATGGAATGAATTGGATATAATGTTATAGTTGTGGGTAATATTTAAAAATTTTGCAAAGTACGCAAGTTGTTGTATAATATTCGATTGGTCGGAGAATATTCGTTTTAACAGGGAATATTCGTACGACGACACAAACATTGGTGGACCCCACAACGAAATTATTGTCGAATTAAAAAAATGTCAAAAATATTTTATGAAAATAACGGCAGAAGTTTTACCATTAATACTGTTGAACTATTTGGTAGTAAAAGTACAGTAATACGCGTGGTTGCATAGTAGCACACGATATTGATTATTGATGCTTATGTGATAAGTCACTCAGTTTTGTTTTATTAGTATTATTAATGTAATAAAATAGAAAAGATTTTTATATAAAACAGAATACTTTTATAAAGTTATTCATTTTATTAGATTATAAATAGAATATATTATATTTTATTTAAAAGATTTTGCTTTAAATATGGATCGTCCGATTAAAAGTAAATCAATCTGGACCGTTCATGAATTAGTTACTATGAAGTCCATTCTTCTATAAATAGAAGCTCATTCCTTCATTATTTCTTACGAATTCACTGAAACTCTAGAGAGAGAAATTATAGAGGAAAAGAAGAAAAGTATTCTGCTACTGCACTACTCATATATCCAGTACTCTTCTTCTTAAGGTAAGGGGTATTATTTCTTTTGTATTTATGAAGAGAACTTCTGTTATTCTATTATTTATTATTCTATTGGAATAACTTGTATACGCGGGCTACCCTATACTTGGTGAAATTCTTCTATTATTACATTCTTTATTATTCTGTTGGAATATCATGTCTGTGCGTTTTACGCCGGACATGGTTCCATCTTTACTATTCTGTTAGAATATTCTGTCTGTGCATTTTACGCCGGACCTGGTTTCGTCTTTATTATTATGTTAGAATATCCTGTTTGTCCGTTTTACGCCGGATCTGGTTCCGTCTTTATTATTCTGTTGGAATATCCTGTCGGTGCGTCTATGCCGGACCTGGTTTAATTATTTATTATTCTGTCGAAATATCCTGTCGGTGCATTTACGCATGACCTGGTTCTATTATTTATTTTTCTGTGGGAATAACCTGTCTGTGCGGTCTATCGTATGCTTGGTGAATTCTTTTGTTATTCCATTCTTTATTATACTCAGTTGGTTAAAGTTTTGGCTTTTATACTCCATGAAATTAGTGGAATATCTTTGATATTTGCGCTTCATCCAGTATTTTTTTATGGAAATATTCTTCTGAGCATTCTTAAATTTTACTCTACAAAGCAGTATCATGTTGACAATTTGGATGTTGTTGGTTCCTGGATAAATTAATTCTTGAACTTGTTTTATTGAATTCTTATATCATTGTCATCATCCTCATGTTTATATTTTGTTGAAAGTCATCTGTGGCATGTAGTGCATAGATGGACTTGGTATGATTATAACCAGGGATTATTCAGCGTAATCATGACCGTAATGTTACGAATGATGTGGTAAAAGTCCTCATTGGCCCGTAGTTCATTTGATGGACAGTTGTTGGCATGATCATGACCATTGATGAATACACAAATATCCTTGGCCCGTAGTGCATGGATAATTTGTGGTCGTGACACTAATAAATATCCTTGGCCGTAGTGCAGGAATGATGTGGATTATTTATTAAGCTGGATCTCAGCGATAAAAGTAGTGAAACATTTTTTAAATCATAAAAGATAGTAGATGTTATTCTCTACTTGACTCTTTTAATGGATAGCTTGTTCCGCTGCAGTTAAACTTGATATTTGTTATATTTTATCAGTTTAACACTGTTGAAGGCTAATGATAATTTATTCTGCATTATCTTAGCCATAATATTTCTTACTGGGCTAGTTGAGATCACCCTTTTGCTTTCATTGTTCTCTTCAGGAAATAAGAACGTAGCGGGGACTAGTCAGAAAATGGAGTGACGGTTCAGATGATAGCATTAGTAGTCCTCACTATTCTATAAAATAGTGTGAAAATAAATATATTGAGGACTTATTTTGAGTTTGAATCCTGTTTAGAAGAAAGTGTTGTATTAAAACTCACAGCTTATGTTTTGTCGTATCTTACACGACAGTTGTATAATTAAGTTTTATTTGTATTTTGTACCATGTATTTGACGACTCAGAATAGGTGATGTATACCTATTTTGGGGGCGTCACAATGTATGCGGTACTTCGCATAGACATGTTATTCCAACAAAATAATAAGGAATGGAATAACAACCCTTACGAGTATTGAAAGAAAATAACTTTCTTCATGAATACGAAGGAATAATACCATTTACCTTAGAAGAAACTGGATACTGGAATAGTGAGGTAGCAGACTTCTCTTCTTCTTTCTCTTTATAATAATTGCTCTTGTGAGATTTAGTGAATTGGTGAGAAATGAAGGAAGAATGAGCTTCTATTTATAGAAAAATATAGTTTCAATAATTGCACATTTTGGGGCTCAAAATATTACAGTATAATACCTCCCTCTTTTTCTTTATTTTTAATTTAGTCCTGCAAGTGTTATCAAACTTGCACCACCTCCCCTAATAGTAAATCATGTGAATTAATAGTTCATTCATGTGACTTAATAGTATAATCAGGTGAAAAAACTAATTACAGTATAGTGCCTTCATCTATACTTCTATTTTTAATTTAGTCATGCAAATATTATCAATCTTGCATCAACTCCCCTAATAGTAAATCATGTGAATCAATAGTACACACATGTGAACACATAGTTGTAAGCATGTGAATTAATAGCAATTAATTTCTCATTTATCCGGTTAATTACCCGATTGGTCAATATAACCCCCAGACATTAATTATTATCGAAATAAATGTCGATTTCCATTAACACTAATAATTTTCACACAATGGAACCATCAATTTCATCTTTAATCAATACGAACATATTCATCATTAATATCATAACTCACAATATTTAACAACCAGATCATTCCCAGGAAAGAGGGGGCTTTCCGATAAGGATTTCTCCTTATTGGCGCGCAATTAGGTGACCAAACCTCTCCTTGACAGAACTTTTTAGACATTGTCAATATTATAAATAATAATATGAATAACTTTGTCGTCTCAATTATTGATTTAATAATATAACGTATTATGCAGATGACACTGTGACACTAATTGAATCAATAATATGAGAGATATGCTGCAACAATTATTTTAGCAATAATTGAATATAACTGAGTGACTTCTCACGTAAGCATCAATAATCAATACTGTGTGCTACTATGCAACCACGCGTATTACTGTACTTTTATTACCGGGTAGTTCAATAGTTTTAATGGTAACACTTTTGCCGTTATTTTTATAAAAAGATAATTCTGTCGTTTTCTAACTACGACAATTCTTCTGTTGTGGGGTCCACCAATGATTGTGTCGTCATACGAATATTTTCTGTTAAAACGAATATTGCCCGACCAATCGAATATTATATAACCACTTGCTTACTTTGCAAAATTTATAAATATTACCCACAACTATAACATTATTTCAAATCCACACCATAATATTCAAAAATATATTTCGAGAAATTATTCTTTATTCATAAAAGTTGGGATCTTACAACCTCCCCTTCTTATAAAATTTCATCCTCAAAATTAGGGTACGTACCTGGTATATCGAAGAGGTGAGGATATCTTAACTTCATCTCAGATTCTAACTCCCAGGACATTTCTTCCACATCGTGGTTTCTCCACAAAACTTTGACTTGAGGTATATCCTTGGAGCGTAGAATATGATCCTTCTTATCCAAGATTTTAACAGGTAACTCTTCATACGTTAAATCTTCCTCTATCTCGTCTGGTTCTAATTCAATAATATGGTTTGGGTCTTTCACATATTTACGTAATATAGATATGTGAAAAATATTATGAACACGAGACATACTTGGCGGTAAGGCGAGTCTATAGGCCGCAGTTCCTACTCGATCGAGGATTATAAATGGTCCAATGAATCGAGGATTGAGCTTTCCTCTCTTTTCAAATCTCATAACTCCTTTCTATGGAGCAACACGTAACAACACATGATCTCCAATATTGAATTCCACGTCCTTTCGATGAAGATCAGCATAACTCTTTTGTCGATCTTGTGAGGTTTTTATACGTTGTCGGATCGTTTGAATCTTTTTCGTAGTCATACATACCAAATCCGGTCCCAACAATGTTGCTTCACCCATCTCATCCCAGCGTACTGGAGAACGACACTTTCTTCCATACAATGCCTCAAATGGAGCCATGCCAATACTTGCTTGATAACTGTTGTTGTAGGAAAACTCCACTAATGGTAAGAACTTGTCCCAACTTCCTTTAAAGTCAAGGACACAGATTCTTAATAAATCTTCAAGAGTTTGAATAGTCCTCTCCGACTGCCCGTCCGTTTGAGGATGATATGCCGAGCTAAATCGTAAATTCGTGCACATAGCTTTTTGCAAACTAACCCAAAATCTTGAAGTGAATCTTCGGTCTCGATCAGAAACTATGGATACTGGCATACCATGCAGTCTTATAATCTCGTTTATGTACATACTAGTAATACGTTCAAGTGTATAAGTTTCTCGTATCGGTAAAAAATGAGCAGACTTGGTCAATCTATCAACAATGACCCAAATCGCATCTATGCCTTGAGAAACCTTGGGAAGACCAGTAACAAAATCCATGGTAATGTGCTCCCACTTCCATTCTGGAATTTCAAGTGGTTACAATGGACATTTTGGCACTTAATGCTTCGCCTTGACTCGTTGACAAGTTAGACACCTTGAGATAAACCCCGTTATCTCTCTCTTCATATTGCTCCACCAAAATGTATCTCGAAGATCATGATACATCTTGGTACTCCCATGATGGATTGCAAACGGTGTGTTGTGTGCCTCCATCATGATTTTATACTTCAAGTCAGAATTGTTAGGAACATAAAGTCTAGAGTTGACTCGAAGTATTCCTTCCTCATCGATTCTTGCTTCCGGAATAGCACCTTCTTGCACTTTCTTCCTCATACGCATCAGCTCCAAGTCTATAGCTTGAGTAGCTTTAACTTTATCGATTAAAGTTGGTTCTACTCGTATATTTGCCATCATCACATGGGTCCCTGGAGTCTTTAACTCTATCTCCATCCTTCGTAAGTCATACAAAATGGGTCTTTGCGTTGAAAATATTGCACTCGTACCCGTATATGATCTTCTACTCAATGCGTCAGCTACTACGTTCGCTTTTCCAGGATGGTATTGGATGGTATGATCATAATCTTTCAACAGCTCAAGCCATCGTCATTACCACATGTTGAGTTCCTTTTGAGTGAAGAAATATTTGTGGCTTTTATGATCCATATAGATCTCCACCTTCTCTCCATACAGGTAATGCCTCCAAATCTTAAGCGCAAAAACGACTGCTGCCAACTCTGTGAGTAGGATAATTTCTCTCATATTCTATGAGTTGTCGTGAGGCATAGACTATGATTTTCCCATGTTGCATGAGAACACATCCTAACCCTTTGCCTGAAGCATCACCATAGATGATAAATCCCTCCGAGCCAGATGGTATTGTCAGAACAGCTGCCAAAATGAGTCTTCTCTTGAGTTCTTAAAAACTCTTCTCACATTCCTCGCTCCAACCAAATTTTGTATCTTTTTGAGTCAGCTGAGTTAATAAAGTAGCGATTCGAGAAAACCCTTCTACGAATCTCCGATAATAACCAGCTAAGCTGAGAAAGCTACGTACTTCGGTTACTGACTTAGGTTACTCCCAGCTTTGAATTTCTTCAATCTTTGCTGGGTCAACAGATATTGCATGATTTGATATCGCGTGCTCAAGGAATGCAACTTTCTCAAGCCAGAACTCACATTTCTTCAACTTGGCATATAGCTTATTTTCACGAAGCTTTTGGAGTATCATCCTCAAGTGTTGCTCATGGTCTCCACGGGTTGTGGAGTATATGAGGATGTCATCAATAAAGACGACCACAAAGTGATCCAAATATTCCTTGAAAACTCGGTTCATCATGTCCATGAAGGCAGCAGGAGCATTAGTCAATCCAAAAGACATGACTAGGAATTCATAATGCCCGTACCGAGTTCAAAAAGTAGTCTTTGGAATGTCATCAGTTTTAATCTTCAACTGATGATATCCGGAACAAAGATCAATCTTTGAAAAGAATTTGGCTCCTTACAACTGGTTAAACATGTCATCAATGCGAGGCAACGGGTACCTATTTTTGATGGTGACATGATTCAACTCCCGATAATCAATAAAAAGTCGCATACTTCCATCTTTCTTCTTCACGAATAGAACAGGAGCACCCCAAGGAGACGTACTAGGACGAATGAAACCGATGTCTAACAATTTCTGTAGTTGGGTTTTTAACTCCTGAAGTTCAATAGGAGCCATTCGATATGGGGCTTTGGAAATTGATTTTGTACCGAATTCAAGGTTGATACAAAGTTCAATTTCACGCTCTGGGGGTAGGCCGGGAAGTTCTTCAGGGAATACGTCAGGAAATTTATTAACAATAGAAATATCATTCAAATCTGACTTATTTTTATTTAAATCAGTGACATGGGCTAAGAAAGCTTGACATCCGTTTTTCAATAAACGAATAGCTTTATGGCTTGATATGACAGTGATTGATTTTAGTGGTTTGGTTGCTTGAATTTGCATAATAGGTTGGTTAGGAATATGAAAGCTAACAACCTTACGAAAACAATCGATTTTAGCATGATGAGTAGTTAACCAATCAATCCCTAAAACCACATCAAATGCAAGTATTTTCAAAGAAATAAGATCGATAGGTAACATGCGGTTACCGATTTGAATTAAACAAGACTTATAAACAGTGGATGTAATGAAGGTTTCTCCCAACGGAGTTTCAACAGATAAGTCAAAGTCTAATTTCTCCGGAGTCAAATTTAAACGTTGAGCACAAGTAGGAGAAATAAAAGAATGGGTAGAACCAGTATCAAATAAGGTATATACTTCACTAGAGTTTATGATTAGCTTACCCGTGATCACCTCGTTAGGATTTCTCACTTTTTGGGAGGTTACGACAAACGCTCTCTCTTGAACTACCGATTTTGTCTTGTTTGGGACACCCTTTAATGCCTCCATCCCAGCTGGACTTGACTTTGATGTACGACAAAATCGGGCTAGGTGACCTTCTTTTCCACAATTGTAACACGCTTTGGACTGCATCATGCAGTTTGGACTGATATGTCCCTCCCCTCCACATTTGTAACATACGACCGGTGGTCGTTCTCCTTCCTTAACAACAGGTGCTGGTGCTGACGTCTTTCTGTCATTGTTGAATCTCCTCTTCTTAAAATGTCCATTCTTATTATCATGGCCATGATTACCACCGAAGTGATTACCATTTCTGGCATGTTGATTCCCTCCACTCTTGTTGTCACCGCTTCGATGACTGCTACTATTGGTATTATCATTTTGCCGGCTGATTTCTCTTGGTTGGGTCGACACGTTATCGCGTTCCAATAATTGAGCCCTATTTACAACATCTGAATACAAATACAGTTTATGAGAAATCAGATATTAACGTATCTCGGGTTTCAAACCTCTTAGAAACATCCGCGTCATTCTCTCCTCGTTATCAACTAAGTGGGACCCAAACCGAGACAACTCGGCAAACTTGGCTTCGTACTGCAACACGGTCATATTGTTTTGCTCCAGTTTAATGAACTCTACCTCTTTCATGTGACGAATACTTTCAGGAAAGTACTTATCGTTGAACAGTTCTTGGAACTTCTCCCAAGTCATCTTCAGTGCGGCAGGTTGAATACACTTTACAGATTCCTACCAGTAATCTGCCTCTGCTCGCAACATAAAGGTGGCAAAGGGAACCTTTTGCTCCTCGGAGCATCCCAAAACATCAAATATCTTGGTGATCTGCTTTATCCACGTCTCCGCCTTAAGTGGTTTTGGCTCTCCAAAAAACCCCGGTGGTCCCAGCTCCTTGAACTGCTTAGCGGTGACCGTCCGAGAGTTGTCAGTGTGTCCACCTACATTTTGGACAGAACCCGCCCTTGCCTGATGTTGCATGAATTGCATAAAACCTCTGAACGCCCCATCGTTCATCATTTGATCGTTGTTGTTTACTTGAGGATTATTGTCTTCCTATTGCACATTATCCTAGGTATTAATCTTGGTGACTCAATGGTCTCATGTGCTTCATTGCTTATCTCAATATTTTTGGATGCCATTTTCAAATACTGCCACAAAACAAGGGTTAATTAACATATCACATATTATCCCTATACTTTGACCAACCAATTAAATACCAAATAAACTTAGGTAGGTCATACTAGCGATGGAATTCTCCGTCTCTCCCCTCCAAGTTCTTGTCTCACATTTCAGCCAGGGATCATATCCCTAATCTTTGATACCAACTGTGACGTCCCCAAAATAGGTATACATCACCCATCTTGAGTCGCCAAATACATGGTACAAAATTCAAATACAACTTAATTATACAACAGTCGTGTAAAATACGACAAAATATAATCTAAGAATTTTAATAAGAATATTGTCATCTAGACAATATCCACACGCAATGGAGTCCTCATTACATTTATTGTCACACTATTTAACAAAATAGTGAGGACTACTAATGCTATCATCTGGACCGTCACTCCGTTCCCTAACTAGTCCCGACTACGTTCTCATTTTCTGAAGAGAACAGTGAAAGAAAGGGTGAGCTCAACTAGCCCAGTAAAAAATATTATGACTAAGATAATGCTGAATAAATTATCATTAGCCTTCAACAATGTTAAACTGATAGAATATAATAGAAAACAAGTTTAACTGCAGTGGAATAAGCAATCCATTAGAAGAGTCAAGTAGAACATGATATCCACTATCTTCTATGATTTAAAATGTTTTCATCAATTTTTATTGCTGAAACTCAGCTTAATAAATAAACCACATCATCGAATCATCCCTGCACTACGGGCCAAGGATATTCATTAAATCATCAATGGTCATGACTATACCGAATAATCCCTGGTCATAATCATACCAAAAACTGTCCATCAATGCACTACAGGCCACTATGCATTTTTACCACAACATTTATAACATTACAGGTCATGATTATACCGAATGATCCCTAGTCATAATCATACCAAGTCCATCTATGCACGTAAGCCAAAGATGACTTTCATCACAATATAAGCATAAGAATGATGACAATGACATAATAATTCAATAAAACAAGTTCAAGAATAAATTTTAAAGATTTATAAGTTAATTTATCCTGAAATCAATAGCGTCCAAATTGTCAACATGATACTACTTTGTGGAGTAAAATTCAAGAATGCTCAGAGAATATTTCCATTTAAAGATACTGGATGAAGCGCAAATATCAAGGATATTCCACTAATTTAGTGGAGTATAGAAGCCAAAACTTTAACCAATTGAGTATAATAGAATATATGTAACCGCAAATGGATTTTTCCCGCCATGCGGTAATCCACGTAGATAGATCATTTTCACAATTTAATAAGGAATGAATACGAAGGATCATTAACCATGCATGCGGTAATCCACATAGACATATTATTCCAACAGAATAATAAAGAATGGAATAACAGAAGAATTCACCATGCATGCGATAGACCGCACAGACAGGTTATTCTAACAGAATAATAAAGATTGGAACCAGGTCACGCGTAATCCGCACAGACGGGATATTCCAACAGAATAATAAAGAACGGAACCAGGTCATGCGCAATCCACACAGACAGGATATTCCAACAGAATAATAAAGAATGTAATAACAACAGAATTCACCAGGCATGCGATAGACCGCACAGACAGGTTATTCCAACAAAATAATAAAGAATTGAATAACAGAAGAATTTCACCATGTATGCGGTACTTCGCATAGACATGTTATTCCAACAAAATAATAAGGAATGGAATAACTGCCCTTACGAGTATTGAAAGAAAATAACTCTCTTCATGAATACGAAGGAATAATATCCCTTACCTTAGAAGAAACTGGATACTGGAATAGTGAAGTAGCAGATTTCTCTTCTTCTTTCTCTCTATAATTTCTCTCTATAATAATTGCTTTTGTGAGACTTAGTGAATTGGTGAGAAATGAAGGAAGAATGAGCTTCTATTTATAGGAAAATATAGTTTCAATAACTACACATTTTGGGACACAAAATATTATAGTATAATACCTCCCTCTTTTTCTTCATTTTTAATTTAGTCCTGCAAGTGTTATCAAACTTGCACCACCTCCCCTAATAGTAAATCATGTGAATTAATAGTTCATTCATGTGAATTAATAGTATAATCATGTGAAAAAACTAATTACAGTATAGTACCTTCATCTATACTTCCATTTTTAATTTAGTCATGCAAGTATTATCAATCTTGCACCAACTCCCCTAATATTAAATCATGTGAATCAATAGTACATACATGTGAACACAAAGTTATAAGCATATGAATTAATAGCAATTAATTGCTCATTTATCCTGTTAATTACCCGATTGGTCAATATAACCTCCAGACATTAATTATTATCGAAATAAATGTCGATTTCCATTAACACTAATAATTCTCACACAATGGAACCATCAATTTCATCTTTAATCAACACGAACTTATTCATCATTAATATCATAACTCATAATATTTTAACAACCAGATCATTCCCAGGAAAGAGGGGGCTTTTCGATAAGGATTTCTCCTTATTGGCGCGCAATTAGGTGACCAAACCTCTCTTTGACAGAACTTTCTAGACATTGTCAATATTGTAAATAATAATATGAATAACTTTGTCGTCTCAATTATTGATTTAATAATATAACGTATTATACAGATGATACTGTGAAAATAATTGAATCAATAATATGAGAGATATGATGCAATAATTACTGTAGCAATAATTGAATATAACTGAGTGACTTCTCACGTAAGCATCAATAATCAATACCGTGTGCTACTATGCAACCACGCGTATTACTGTACTTTTACTACCGGATGTTTTACAGTTTTAACGGTAACACTTTCGCCGTTATTTTTATAAAAAGATAATTCTATCGTTTTCTAACTATGACAATTCTTCTGTTGCGGGGTCCACCAATGATTGTGTCGTCGTACGAATATTTTCTGTTAAAATGAATATTCTCCGACTAATCGAATATTATATTACCACTTGTTTACTTTAAAAAAATTATAAATATTACCCACAACTATAACATTTTATCAAATCCACACCATAATATTCAAAAATATATTTCGAGAAATTATTCTTTATTCATAAAAGTTAGGGTCTTACAACAACTGTACACATAAAATCACTGATTAGAGTTTAATAACTTAACATTAACGTTCTCAATATAATTTTAGGGTTTGTCATTAATGTAACTCAACTGATCAAAATTTGATCCTTAAACCACAACTGTTCACATATATGATTACATATATCGACTCGTATACACTTAGATACTTTACCTTGTACATCTTCACCAAAAGATTTTAAATCCACCAAAATCCTTCACAAAATTTTGAAAACCTTAAAAATTCTTAACAGAAACTTCAAATCCATACACTTATTTTCAGTCTAGGTCTATCATATAACATTTAATCTATCATTTTAGGATTTTAATAATTATCTAAATTCTCGGGTTGTTACATTCACCCCTTCTTCTAAAAATTTCGTTCCCAAAATTCAACTTACTCCTTATACCATACAGCTTACACCATTCATAAACATCATCACATGCTACCCAATACACCTCTCACAAGAGTAAAAAAATTTCAAATCATACTGAGGAGTCATATAGACTATAAACTTTCATTTTTGAAAAGGTTTATACATATATTCATCCGCAAATCGTCTTATCTTACAGACATAGTGGGTAATTAGCCCAGTATGCCCTGTACTTATTAAGTACTGCTGGTTTGATCTGTTTCTCGTCACTGCTATAGGCACAAAAATTTTACCTCAGTCTTATCGAATTCCGTACCAAAACAATTTGGTTCGGGAAAGTTTCAAAGAATGCTCAGAATTTTTTATAAAAATTGGTTGAGCCGAATCAAATAGCTTAGACCCATATCAATAATCAATTTCAATCGAAATACGAATGTGTATAGCCAAACGTCGTTGGCAAATTAAAATTTTAAAATATTTTAAAAATGACTCCATGATGTCGTACTGTATTAACAACAGCCCATTTGAGGATGCCGTCATTATATGACTTTGCCATAATACATCTTACAATAGTGGGACAACGATTTTTAGATCTAATTCAACACTAAGTAATCCTATATTTACAACTCCATCTACTTTTTATCATCTTTGCACCAGGTTACATGGTACATAAGTGATAACTAAAAATACATTTTTGATATTTCAAATCATTTTCGTTTGGCTGAAACAAGTAGCATATACTAATTTTTAAACCGTTCAAAAAGCATTGCAAATTATTTTTATCTTCTCAACAGGTAACGAGGTGTCGGTGGCCCGAAGTCCACGCATACACAATGGTCACCAGAAGTTGAGAATAAAAATTAATTTCCAAAAACATAGAGTGCGTATTTAGCTTGATGTCAAAAATTTTGAATCTAACATAGCTAGAAGATTTGGAAAAATCTAATCTTCCACTAATGATCCATTTCTTAAACAATCTATATATTTCTATTATCCTCAATACTCCATTCACACATATCTATACCCAGTTCATCAAACCACAGTCATGGGTTTAGGAACTTTCCATAATCATATGAGTTTAAGAACTTGTCCTAGTCAGACCTTTGGCGTCCATTCGCTGAGGGGTTCATAAACATTTCATATAACTATGAGTCACGAGCGTACCATAAGTATGTGTTTTAAGAACTCGTACTTAACCTTATATTCTCTAACTATACCCTACCTATCTGTTATACACTTGAGAAAAGAATCACCTTCTCAACAGGTATATAGCAAATAGCGTGACACAATTTATAGTACAACTGAAATCCCACTTATTCCTAACTCCATTCTCAATACAAATTTTATTTAATCCGTATTCATAATCCTTTACTAAATCTGTACCAATTCATAGACACACATCAATCTTGCTGTAAACTTTTCAATTATTAGATTGATTCTTCTCCCTACTATCACCTTAATAGATCACGGGGTGATCTCATCGTATATATTACGATTCATTTCTATACTATGATCGTTTTATTTTACAATCTACTGTCCCTGTACTTTTAGTCTTTTATACTCCATCTATTCACCACTACTGTTCAACTTTATTATTAGAGTTAGGGAACTCTGTATCTTTTACAACTTGCCGAGATTCATCTTTGAATCTTACCGACACACTAACTCGATTTGAGTTAATACTTATCTTATTCACTGCGGTTATTAGTCTCAGATAATCCTACCTAAGGTTCATAACCTACGGCTTTGATACCAATTGTAAAAGCCCCAAATCCAGGTCCCGAATCACCAAGGATCTAGTATACTATTTCTATAACTATTTACGGAAGATATAAACATAAATTATTTATACATTAAACTTTACACATTAATCCCCAAGGTCGAGTAACCTTAACTTATACACATTTCATAACCTATTTGACTTACATTGTTATTAATATACAATGCTGTTACAAGTTTACCTGCACTTATACTCCAAAGCTGGACTTGAATTGGAATTTATCTGTATCCGACGTATTCGTCTTAATCTACAATATTTAATCATGATATAGCAAGGGTGAGCAACTAATTTGCCCATCAAGTTTAAATTTATTTAAGGATATATCATGGTAGAAAGATTATGAATAAAAGGCTGGCGACGTTTAACAATATAATTGTGAACTAGCAGGAATCAAATTTCATAACTGAATGATCAGGACGACATGAATAAATGTCAATAATAAACATAAACACAATATCTGGATCGGATGGTAATAAAGGTGATCAACCTTTCATACTTGATGAATACACGCAATATGCACAGAGTGCGAATCAATAAATCATAGACATGGTAATTAACAATGATTAACCATAAGCATATTCGAATGAAATAACTCGAGGTCGAGTTAAAGAAAACGTGCACAATAATTAGAAGTTCAAGGTTAGAAACTTACCTGTATCACCGACTACTGCTACACAGTTTATATATCTTTATTTGAAGACCTAATATTAGTAATATAGATCTCCAATATTAGAATAATATCATCACAGTATAATACTATTAATTAAAGTTATAAAATAACCTAAACACATAACACATATTCCTATCATTTTACAAACTACCTAAGACTTAGTATCAAGTCAAACTATTTCAGTCTGAGTTGAATACGACACTATTCTGACATCTCGACGGTCTAGTCAGACTATTCTCGAGCCTAATATCACTAAGACTCGGTCTAAATACTTAACAATTAACTTATATAATTTTCTATTAAGTCAAAACATTTTTCAAAGACTCGTAATAATTTTTAAGTAATTATTACCAATTATCATAATTTTTCAATCACTTATATCGTATTTATATAATATAAATACCACATTATTCTCTTATCATTAATATGTATTTAATATTAAATATTAATGAAAATTATAACATAATATTATAATATATTTATAATATTACAAAGTATTTTTAATACCATAAAATCACATTTATATGATTTTTAAACCTTTAAATCCATTATCTAATAATTGACATTAATATTAAAATATTAATATTTTCATGACAAAATATCAAAAGTTATATTTTATAACTTAAAATATTTTTCTAACCCTTAAATCATTTTTATATGATTTTTAATGCATAAATTCTATTTTTTCATAATTAATTTAATATATTCATTAAATAAATCAATTACCATTATTATTAATTTATTAATAAAATTTATCACAACATATTAAAAGTCATTAAAATAACTTAAAATATTTTTTAACACCATAATATATTTTTAAATGATTTTTAAGTATTAAAATCATTTTTAAGTAATTTATTTAATATTATATTTAAATAAAATAAATATTCTCAAAATATTAAATATTAATGAAATATATTCAAAATTATTAAAAACCCATTATTAGGCTTTAAAATAATTTTTAAGAATTTATTTTGTATTTTTAATAATTAAAAACTATTTTTCTCTAATTATTTATTAAAATAATTAATTTTCAGAAATTTAGTGTCACCAAAGGGCCCTATAGCGACAGAACCATCGCTATAGGTGTTCTTGAGCCTGCCTAGAAATTCAATCACAGTTTGCAGGGTGGTATGTTTGACCATCATTTAAACATTGGTTGTTATGTTTTCTAGGCTGCTAAAATGTTAATGTTGTAGTTCTGATGTAGTACTACAACTCTAAACCAATTTAATGGCCTAATCATTACACAACAGAGAGATTTAATCTCTCAAAAACTTTGTCAGACGCTGTTCTTCATTTCTGGGTTTTCTAGAAATGAAGAACAGTTCATAGTGCCTACTTTAGATCCTTGTAGCTTGCAGTCTAGGTCTTGTTTGTGTAATCTAGTGGTTCAATCTTGTAGAACACATGTCAAGGAACATTTACAACACATCAGGTTATCCTAACAACATAATAGGAACAAAATCTGGCATGGTCAAACCATGTCAGAAAACTGTTCTTGGTGAATTCTGGGTTTTCCAGAAATTCATCAAAACAGGTGGTCAACCCTACTTTGACCCTTTATATATTTGATCCAATGTGAGATCTAAGTGATCTAATGTCATGTATGTGTAGTATACATGTCAGGCTACAACATTAATACAACAACATGGTCTAAAACATAAACATAAGAAAGATCAAGGCACTGCAAAACGACTGTCAGACCATTCTGGAAATCTGGGTTACCCAGAAACCAGTTTGGTCATGGTCGGTCAACCATGTTTGACTGCTTATATCTGGAGATCTAGACATGGTATGGAGGTGATTCCACTTCCAGTCTACTCTCCTCATGACATAGAACAACTCTAAAACTTAAAACACAACAAATTAGTAACATACAAGGATCTACGAGCCCTGGCATATGGCTGTTAGGCCATATTTTTAGGGTTCATAGTCAGTCCTTAAAAACCTATTTTCTTGCATCTAGATGTTATGGATCTTCGATATAAAATCTTGGATCACTAAATAACATCCTAATACACAACTCTAACCAATAAACAACAACATCTAACATCAAATCACAAGATTTTCATAAAGCTAGGGTTTATATGTGACAACCCCAAAATAGGTCCATTCCATCCAACCTATTCTGAGTCGCCAAAAACATGGTACAGAAAATAACTACAATTTTATTACAACAATTGTCGTGCAAAATACAACAACACATATGCTGTGAGTTTGGATACAAATATATACCAACTGTGACCCTTGACACCAACTTGGGATAGCACGTCATAGTGACACCTTACATAAAGGTATAGTTAAAAATTGTTTTAGAAATTAAAATATTTGGGAAGTGCTCAAGGAAACCTTCGTACATAGGAGGCCATGCGTCTAGCTTATAATAGATATTATATGGCCACAGAATTATTCTTGGTTGACCCAATAGACCCCAAAGAGAAATGAGAAGATTATTATCATCTTTTTCCCAATGGTGAGTCTTCTCTTGACATATAAATATCTCTGTTGTCTCCAAGTGAAAATTATGTTTCAAATAAACTCCAAGATCATACAGGTAGTGCTCGTAGATATATTCAGCTAGTGGATGTGCACAACCATGTCTTATGAGAACACGAGGTTGTATGTCATTAGACATCTTGTATGATAGTGACAAAACACCCTTCCAAAGTTGGGTACACCTTATCCTATTGGATTCACCAAATATAACTACTAAATGAACTTTTCTATACTGCTTCGGGAGAACCTCCACAGCTAGAGACCGCCGTTCTATTTCTCTGTTACCCTCGCTCGACCCAGCTACACTCTTATTACTTGAAAGGAATTGTGAAGCAAAAGGGTGAGCACAACTAGCTCAGTAAAGAATATAATGACTAAAGATAATTAAATTATCAATAGCCTTCATCAATAATAAATCAGAGATTTAGAACATATGATAGATGATAAAAATTTTCAACCATAGTTACAGCGGAAAGAGCAATCCATTAGAAGAGTCAAATAGACCATAAAGTCTATTATCTTCTCCATGTTAAAAATCCACCAATAATATTTTATCCCTGTAACATCAATCAACAATTCTGGTCCACAATCATATGAATAACTCATAATCATAATTGTGATTCTAAATTCCTCTTCGCATCCAAGACGAAGATAATTTTCATCACCTATCTTTACCTGAAGCATCAATGATCATGGTTACACCAAATCACATTTCCTGTTCATAATCATACTAATAACTTCATCTTTTTCACTACGGCCAAAGATATTCGTCAACAGTTCATCTTTACACTACTGGCCAAAGATATTCAACAACATATTATCTTTGCACTACGGGCCAAAGATATTCATCAACAATTCATCTTTGCACTATAGGCCAAAGATATTCCTCAACAGTTCATATTTGCACTACAGGCCAAATATATTCATCAACAGTTCATATTTGCACTACAGGCCAAATATATTATTATCTCAAAAATATATAATCATTTCAAAATTTATATAAACAATAATTATAACCATGTTGATCCATTCACCTTTGCACTTAAGCTAAAAATATTCAATTGTAAATTCAATGGTCATGATTATACCAGTCAATGATTCAACTTTGCACTACTGGCCAAAGGAAACCCATAGTCATGATCATACCAAAAATCTACCCATCTTTACACTCAAGTCAAAGAGAAATATCATCATTAGGGTTATAAAAATGTTATATATGATAATAAAAATAATATAATCAACATATAGATTAAATCTCAAGAGTAAGATTCATAAATCAACGATAATTTAGTCAGAAAAATAAACCAATTTTGTCGTGAATAGTAACCGTGAACAGTACTCGTGAATAGTAACTGTGAACAGTACCTGTGAATAGTAACTATGAACATTAATTGTGAACAATACCCGTGAACAGTAACCGTGAACAGTACTCGTGAATAGTAACTGTGAACAGTACCCGTGAATAGTAACTATGAACAATAAATGTGAACAGTACCCGTGAACAGTAACTGTGAACAATAACCCGTGAACAGTACTCGTGAATAGTAACTGTGAACAGTACCCGTGAACAGTAATTATGAACAGTACCCAGTCATGAAAAGTTCTAAATTTGATAAAAAATTCAAACCAATATTCCTATGAAATGATAATAGATGAAACGAAATTTCTAATAATTTCAGGAATTATAGAAGTAATACTTACCATAGTAAGTTCAAATTTAGGAATATGAAATGAAATAATATCCCTTCCATACTATGGAGTATGAAAGAAAATAATATTTCTTACGAGTTTTGAAATAAAGTAATATCCTTTACCTTGGCAGAAACTGGATTTGACTGGAATATCAAATATTATTCTGAGAAAATCTTGCAGAAAAACTACGCTCAAAATATTCTTATACTCAAGAAAAATACTCACAATACTTTAGAATAAGAATTTCTGATTTATGAATGTGTGTTGAGGAAGGAGGGGTTACCCCCTATTTATAGCAACGGAAGGAGAAAGAAACAGAATAAGTGCGCCTAACTTCTCTGCCTAATTTTCCATCTCTACCTAATTTCCATTCTCTTTTTTTTTTCAAGGTTTGGACCCACAAGTTTGGCAAGAAAGAATTTCATTTGAGCCACCCACTCATTTGAAACAATCAACTTTGCAGACAAATCTTATATTTTGCAATAATGGAGGGCCCACACTATTTGAAACACTAGCATGAAATGTCTTTGCAGTAGAATTCAACTTTGAAAAACATAACCAAAAGCATACTGGTTTTGAAAACAAAGGAATGGTTTACATAAACCACATCAGCCACCAACCACTCATAGAAAATAACGGACAAGCTATACAATTTGCTCACTCCTTTTATTTAATCACATGCATATATATATATATATATATATATATATATATATATATATATATATATATATATATATATATATATTATTTGAAGCAAATATATTTAAATGAATATTTTATTAGAGAAATAATTGTAATTCTACAAAAATATGCCAAACTTTCAACAATTATTTCATGCAAAAATTCCTTCATTTATATCCACATAAAATAAATAATTCCTTATCTTATAAATCAATAATTAATTATTCACAAATAATATTACAGAATTACAATTATGACAACCAGGCCATTCCCAGGAAAGAGGGGGCTTTCCAATAAGAATTTCTCCTTATTAGCGTGCAATTAGATTATCTAACCTCTCCTCGACATAACTTTCTAGACATTGCCAATAATGTTATCTAATAATATTATTCAAATAATATGAATTATTGATCTGATAATAGAAAATACCGTGCAATGACAATTATTGAAACAACAATAATATAAAATATCAACGCAGTAATTATTGAATCAATAAAATAAAATGTTGAACAGTAATTACTATAACAATTATTGAGTAGTGCCTTCTTACGTAAGAATCAATAATTCAAAAATACTGTGCAATATCGTGTGCTACTGTGTAACTACGCGTATTATTGTATTTTAACCACCAGGTAATCCAACAGTGTTAACGGTAACGATTACGCCGTTATTTATAAAAACTCAAACTTTGTCGTTTTCTTCATCCAACAGTTATTCCGTTATGGGCCCACAAATGGCTACGCCGTCGTACGAATATTTCCCGACAGAAAGAATATTCCACGACCAAACAAATATTCCCCGACAACAATGAATATTTTATAACCACTGGTGTATTTTGAAAAAAATTTCATATATCACCCTTAACTTTAACCTCTATCAATTTAACCATTTACTGAATAGTAATTATAAGAAAAATTGAATACTTTTATTTCATAAAATCTGGGGTCTTACATTATACCTTTTTATGCTTGATTTTTGATTTTTGATCCTTTGTTGCTGTTCTTGGAAAGATAAAGGATGTTCTTGGCTTAACTTCTCGCTCTCTCTTACTCCCCATTTCGAAATTTATAGAGAGAGAATGTCTTGGATAATATGAAAAGGAAAGTAAGTTACTTTTCTTAAGTTTTAAGTTTAATCTTTTGATTCATGAACCAAATCTTGCAAGGTGTCACATATATCTGATATGGGATAGATTTTATCACATGGCAATATCAAATGGGGTGAGTCACCAAGATTTGGTGTAATCTTTTACTTAAAAAGTAAGAAAAAGGGTATTTTCGTCATTTTGCACCTACTAAGGGTAATTTGGTCTTTTCCGCTATAAATTGAAGGGTAATTTGGACATTTCAAATATATCCCATAACTTATTACACTTAAGCTTTTATAATTAACTTTTGAATTCCCAAATTAGGGTTTCAGATTCCCAAAACTAAAATTAGGGTTTCCAAACGTATCGTTAGGGTTTCTAAACAGTCGTTAGTGTTTTCTAACTTAATAACCATGACGTTCTTAACCCAACTTTAGGGTTTGATAAAGTTTTAACTTTTCCAATTAATTCATTGATCTTAGATCACAATTGTACACATAAAATCACTGATTAGGGTTTAATAACTTAACCTTAACGTTCTCTGTGACACCGCCAAATCCGGGTACTTCCATTCCCACATGATTTGGTGTTCACTATATAAACATCATATATCTATCTACCCATAATAAAAACAAACCATACAATAGATAGAAATAAATCCTCCCCTTATGGGGTTACAACATCTGAATAATAAATACAATCCCAGGTCATACTAACCATAAACATCTGTGCGGAAACATAAACAAATAGTAAGTTTTAAACAACATCAAGTCTAAATATCATTACATAACCACATAATAACCAGTCTTCATTACTTGCTAATCTTGCCCTTGCCTTTACTAGTGGAAGACTCGTCTGATCTTTTATTCTTAACTGCAATGTTATTATTACGCAAGAGTGAGCACGATTGCCCACAAGTATAATAATATAACAAAGAAATAATAACATGTGAATAAATCAAAGACTTCTGAAATAAAGCTCAACTTTTGAATCAAGAATGAATAACAAGAATTCAAAAGAACTTCTGAAGGTCACAAGACCTTGAACTATGTCTTAGGTTGTCAAGTGTTTATACTTGGAACCTTTAACAGTCATAAGACTATGGACCTTTCTTCTCGTACTTGGGGGGATCAGCCCTTAGTACCATACTGTGCACAATATCTTAACGCTAACGCATAAGTAATCCCCTATACAGGGTTGTCCATCTCAGTTTGACATTTGAGTCCACACCAAAGGAAGTTTGGTTTGGATAATTCATCAAGGGTTCTGAAATTTAGAACGCTCATCAACTATGGACTAGTCGAATAATTAAGGGTTTGCTAGTCTAACAAGATTTAACAGTAAATAATATTTAAATTGAATAACAATCTCAAGAGGTATACAATAGAACAAGTATTGTATAACAGATTCATACTTTGAAAAGATAATTAATCTTTAATGTAACAAATCAAACTTGATTTAATAATAACGAGAATTGCTTGAAGTAATTTACAAACTTGAATAATGATAACAAGTAGGGTTAGGAAACTTGCCTCGTGCGTAGATTACACGTTAATTTATACACGTTCCTTGATTTAAATCCTACATATCATTTACATTCATAATAACAGTCAATTATAACATGCTAGTCATCACAAGTTCATTCTCTTTGTCTAACTTTGATTATGACCATACTTAGTCAAATTACTACATTAATTGTCACATAATTTACATCTTATGAACATTAAGGTAACTATGCATTCAATCATTTGATTCACACGTAATTGTGATATGGACGTGTTAAGAATTTACTTTAACATCTCATTATATGTTTAACCTAATTTTTTTTATTCATTATGTTGAGTTACTATTACATTTCTATACTTGAACACTAAAAATTTTGCATTTCTGGACATTCTGTTAAGTGGCGCTGCGGCGCCACAGTTATACTGTTTCTCGGCATTGCGGCGCGAAACTCCAGATTCTGAATTTCCAGTTAGCGAAGAACACAGAATCCAGCGAATTTATTATACATGGTCACTAAATTCATCAATTTAAACATACCCATATACTAGAATTCATACCTAATCATTAATTAACCCTTCTAGCATTATTTTAACATGTTAAAACACATAATTAACAAAATCAACGCAAATAATTTACTGTTCTTGATGTTCTTGAAGGTTTTGAACATAAATCATGAAATTCAACGCCACGAATTCGTTATAACACCAAATCCATCCATTCAAGTTTTGTTTACTTCATTTTAACATGCATAATCATATATGAGTGTGAATTTTACAAAACAATTTATGTTTGACATATTAATTTCACGTATAAGGGCCATATGGCCATATTCTATACTCTGTAAATAACATACATTATAAAATTATGAATTGATGATATGGAAACCTGTATAACACATAATAACACATGTTATGCTAATCATATTATTACATATATCCATATAACAACACAATTTCTCATTTACAGAAACTTTACAGAATTTTGAAAGCCATTTTCTAAGAAACTTATACGACGTAATAAAAAAATTGGGTTTAAAGGAATTACCCAGAGTATAGAGTGCAGATTAATAAAGATTCCTCAGGTGCTTCTTCAATCACTCACCCACTCACAATCTCCTTAAACAATTTTCTAAATTTCTCTCTGTGAAGCTTTGCTAGACTTAGAAATAACAAGAGGAAGAAGACGTATAAAAAGAATAAGAACTGGCGCATTATGGAGGTCAGTTACCCATCATGAGTAAACTACTATAACTCCCTTTAAGGCCTTGTTTGGCTTGAACAAAAATAACCCTTCTAATTTATTTTAATTAATTTCTTATACTATAGTTTAAATCATGTCACACCCAATTGCACAATAAATCAAATATCTTATTTTAGTTTAATTTAACTAAAATATAATAATTTCTCATTAATTCACATAGTCAAATAATTAAATTCTCATTTATTAATAATGCCAATTTATTAAATCTCTAATTAATTATTACATTAATTAAAATAACATTATGCTTATTAAATATTTCATTTAATTCAATAAGCTCACATAAATACATACTTGAATAATAATTATTCTCCACATTAATTTAATAAATATAACACATATAATTAAATTAATCTACTATAATTGCATCAATTAATTATTTAATCTAATAATTAATTCATCAAAAATATTTATTCAATCCAATAAATATTAAAATTAAATTATAAAATCTCATTTGTCACATCTTTTCCCCCTTAAAGAGGATTCTGTTCCCAAAATCACGAATCAATAAGTTTAACCCGTTACATTCTCCCCCCTTACATAGATTCTGTCCCCAGAATCGCTTACACATAATTTAAGTAAATAAATGAGGATAATTCTTTATCATATTATCTTCAAGTTCCCACATAGCTTCTTCAGCGTTGTGGTTCCTCCAAATTACCTTAACAGAAGGTATTACTTTATTTCTGAGAACTTGCTCTTTTCGGTCGACAATTTGAACAGGAATTTCTTCGTAAGATAAGTCTTTTTCAAAATGCAGGGGTTCGTATTCATTTACATGTTTGTAATCAGGTTTGTAGGGTAGTAAAACTTAAACATGGAAGACATTGTGGACATTCTCGAGTGTTGGAGGCAATGCTACCTCATACGCAACTTCTCCGATCCTTCTCAGAACTTTAAAGGGTCCAATGAATCTTGGGCTTAATTTCCCTTTCTTTTTGAACCTGATCTTTCCCTTCTAGGAAGAGACCTTTAAGAACACATAACTACCTGGTTCAAACTCAACATTCTTATGGTGTGGATCGGCGTATTTTTTCTGTTTATCTTGAGCTTCTACCAGTCTTGTTCGGATCAGTTTGACTATTTCTGCTGTCTACTGTACTAATTCTAGGCCTAGTAATTGTCTTTCGCCAACTTCATCCCAGTAAAGTTGAGTTCTGCACTTTCTGCCGTATAACGCTTCATAAGGCGGCATGCCAATACTAGCGTGGTAACTGTTGTTATAGCCGAACTCTACGAGTGGTAGGTGATCATCCCAATTTCCTTTAAAGTCCATCGCACAGGCTCTTAGCATATCTTCTAATATCTGAATCGTTCTCTCACTCTGTCCATCTATTTGAGGGTGGTATGTTGTACTCATTCGCAATTGCTTACCCATGCATTCTTGTAGACATTTCTAGAAGTTTGATGTAAAGTGCGGATCCCTATCGGAATCAATTGACACCGGAACTCCGTGTCGCGAAACAATCTCTTTCACATATAACCTTGCTAACTGATCTAAGTTGAATCTGATTTTGATCAGAAGGAAATGTACGGATTTTGTCAGTCGGTCAATGATAACCCATACTGCGTCATAGCCTTTCTGAGTCGTCGGAAGGCCAACCACGAAGTCCATTGTAATATGTTCCCATTTCTATTCTGGAATCTCTAGCGATTGTAGCAACCCACTCGGTCTCGGATGTTCTGCTTTCACTTTCTGACAGGTTAGACATTTGGCAACACACTCTACAACATCTCGTTTTAGATTAGGCCACCAGAAATGTTGTCGAAGATCTTGGTACATCTTGGTATTACCAGGGTGAATCGAATATTGTGAGCTATGAGCCTCGCTCAAAATGTCATCCTTAATCTCTAGTACTGGCGGTACCTAAATTCTGTTCTCGAATCTCAGTATTCCTTCCTTATCCATCTTAAATCTTGGTTCAGTTCCTTCAGATATCTTTATTATCACCTTTTTGCATTCATTATCCTGAAGTTGAGCCTCCTTAACTTTATCCAGTAGGGTTGTACCAGATTGCATATAAAATGGTTTCTCATCAATTTCCATAGGATGCTTCACTTCTAACTCCAACTTCTCCATTGCTGAAATCAATTCATTCTGAGTGGTCAACATCATCAATTTCTCCCGACCTTTTCTACTTAAAGCGTCGGCAACCACGTTTGCTTTACCCGGATGGTATAAAATCTCAAAATCGTAATCCTTAATTAATTCCAACCACCTTCTTTGGTGCATATTCAATTCTTTCTGTGTAAAAATATATTTCAGACTCTTATGGTCTGTATATATTTCACACTTCTCCCCGTAGAGATAGTGCCTCCAGACTTTCAAAGCGAAAACCACTGCAGCTATCTCCAAGTCGTGGGTCGGATACCCCTTCTCATAATCTTTTAGTTATCGTGACGCATACGCAATGACTCTACCGTTCTGCATAAGCACACAGCCAAGTCCTTTATGCGACGCATCACTATAAACCACAAAATTTCCTGTATCGTCCAGAAGAGACAACACAGGTGTTGTACTCAACCTCTTCTTCAATTCTTGAAAGCTTTCCTCACACTTCTCCGTCCAAACAAATTTCACAGCTTTTCGAGTCAAATTTGTTAATGGAGTTGTGATCTTGGAAAAGTCCTGAATGAATCTTCTGTAATAACCTGCCAATCCAAGAAAACTTCTTACTTTCGATGGCGTCTTCGACTGATCCCAGTTAATCACAGCTTCAACCTTGGAGGGATCCACCAAAATTCCGTCCTTATCGATCACATGTCCAAGAAATTGTACCCGCTCGATCCAGAATTCGCATTTCGAAAACTTGGCATACAACTTCTCTCTTCTCAACACTTCTAACGTTAATCTCAAACACTTTCCATGTTCTTCCTTGGTTTTCGAATATACCAAAATATCATCTATAAATACCACTACGAACTTGTCCAAAAACGGCTTGAACACACCATTCATTAGTCCCATAAATGCTGCAGGAGCATTCGTTAAACTAAACGACATTACTAAAAATTCGTAGTAACCATATCGTGTTCTGAATGCTGTCTTTGGTACATCCTTTGGTCTAACCTTTAGTTGATGATAACCACTTCTCAAATCTATCTCGGAAAAATATTTCGCTCCCTTCAATTGATCAAACAGATCATCGATCCTTGGTAATGGATATCTATTCTTAATTGTGACCATATTCAGTTCTCTATGATCGATGCAAAGCCGCATTGTCCCGTCTTTCTTCTGTACAAATAACACCGGGCGCTCCCCACGGCGATACACTCGGTTGAATATACTTCTTTTCCAGTAATTCTTGTAGTTGTACCATCAATTCTTTCATTTCTACCGGCGCCATTCGGTATGGTGCCTTCGATATTGGAGCGGTTCCTGGCGCCAAATCGATCACAAATTCGACCTCTCTATCTGGCGGAAGTCCTAGCAAATCGTCCAGGAATACGTCGGCGAAGTCCCTCACTACATGTATTTCTTCTACTTTAGGACTCTCTTTACGACTGTCGACTATGTAAGCTAAATATCCACACATCCTTGTCGTAACAACTTCCTGGCCTGCATCATCGTTAGACAACTCGCTTGTCTAGGCGACTTGCTACCATAAAACACAACCTTTGACGGAGTCATAAGGTTAATACGCTTCTTTTGGCAATTAATTACCGCCCCGTAATTGAATAACCAGTCCATTCCCAAGATAACGTCAAATTTCCCAAGTCGAATAGGGATAAGATCTACGTTTATGATATTACCCTTAATATTCACTCTACATTTCTTATGCACGTACTTAACAGGGATTATTTCTCTATTCGCGATTTCTATGTTCATGGGGTATTCTGATTCATCCTTAGGCAATTCTAAATTCTTAGCAAAGTCATCGGATATAAATGAACAAGTAGCACCCGAATCAAATAATACATAAGCATTAACTCTATTGATTGGAATGATACCTAACACCACATCACGCGACTGCACTGCATCCTGCACCGTCATATTGAAAGTCCTAGCGGTTGGTCGATTGGTTGCGGTTGGTCCTGTAATGGTCAGAGTGCTCCCACTACTATTTCCCTGGTTTCCTCCTGATCCTGCCCCTCCAGATCCTTTATTAGGACAGTCTCTTGCCAAATGATCTTTTGAACCATAAGTGAAGCAGGCACCCTTCTTTGGGTTAGGACAGTTAGGTGCTATGTGGCCTTCCTGACCACAATTATAGCACACACGTTTACCCTTCATACACACTCCAAAATGAGCTTTCCCACAGGTCGGGCACGCTTCAATCCTTTTCTTCTGACCTCCTTGCTGGTTTCCGGTTGATGAGTTGTCATTCCACCTTTTCTTCTGATTAATATTACCACATCCTGTGCTACTTCCATTAGCCTTGTTATTTCCTTTACTTTCATTATTCTTCTTCTTCTGATCCTGATTGTATTTGGTTACCGCATCGCTTCCACCTTCAGCAAGTATGGCTTTCTCTAGTACCCCAGCGAATGTTTTCAACTGAAACATCGACACCTTACTATACAACCACAATTTCAGTCCTTGTTCGAACCTTCTTGCTTTTCTCTAGTCCGTGTGCACTTGATACGTGGCGAACCTTGCCAATTCGTTGAATCTAGCTGCATAATCTGATACAAACATATTCCCTTGCTTCAATTCCAGAAACTGAACCTCCAATTGGTTCTGCGAGGTAGTCGGGAAATACATCTCGAAAAACATCTCCTTGAACCTCTCCCAGGTTATCATACCTTCTCCTCCACGGACCTTGTTTGCTTGCCACCAAAAACTGGCTTCAGATTTCAGCATAAACGTTGCAAAAGCGGTCTTCTGGTCCTCTTTGACTCTTGCGACCTCAAAAACCTTCTCCATCTCCATAACCTAAGTCTGAGCTTCGATCGGGTTCATAGAGCCTTTAAACTCTGGCGGTCCCATCGCCTTGAAATCCTTAAATGAAGTATTTGGTGGAGCTTGAGGTTGATTATTCATTGTTCCAGCTAGTAAGTTCACTAATTGTTGGACGGGATTAGCATTGACGTTATTGTTATTATTCGTTGACTCTTCCTGAGCTGGTTGACAATTTTGTCTTCTTCTCGACGGCATATTTCTGTTAAGAATATACGCTTATTCGATCTTTATTAAATTCTCTGAATAGTTAAGGCTTAACTCAACAATTTAACATAATCACTTAACACATTATTTGAAACAACTTGATATATTTATTCAAATCAAAAGTTTTAACATCAAACGATAGCATCGCTGCTATTTACATCAACTATCCCGAGATAAAGAATCTACAGGATTTAAAACATTAAAATAATCATTCGTTCATAAACACGTCTAAATTTACATCTAAAAACTAGATAAGTTTTTCACATAATTAAACAAATACTATCACTGCATGTTAAGGCACCAAATAGCCTTGATACGTTCCTCTTCTATGATGTGAGACATCGTTCTGCGATCCAACATGTACGATGGTAGACCTTCAAACTAGATTGGGTACCTCAAAACTCAATCCTGGGCCTCATCCATTGCATTATTAAGTGTAGACTATGTCTCTCCAAGCTTAGCCTTCTTTACACGACAATCCCTCTCTGCAAGATCAGCACGACTTGATTCTCTTACCCAGCCCTCCTCTGCTATGATCAGCCTCTCTGAGCTTTCCTTCAGTTCCTTCTTTAACTTCTTTATTTCTTCGGTCTTCTCCTCGATTTGACCTTTCTCGTGGACCAACTCCCATTCTACATTTCCCAGTCGTGTGTGAAGAGTCTCAACCTCCCTCTCCTTCTGCTCGAGAGTAATCTGCTGAATAATCGCCCGCTCATTCAAATCCTGAACAGTGTCTCGTAATTCTACGTTACGATCATATAACGCGTCGTACATCTTAGCATCAATGAGGTTCGCTGGGAACTCCTCTTCTTCCTCTTCCTCTTCCTCCTCAGGATCCTCCTCTGGATTAGTCTCAGGCTCATGCTCCTGACCAACAACAGTGATCAATGGAGATGGCTCTCTCTGAACCAATTGCTCCCTGACAACATGAATGTCCCGGGGCTCCTCCTCAATAGGTATTCGGGGTTCCTCCTCCCCAGCTCGACTAGCTTCTCCAACATCCGACATCCTGACAACATAATTTTAAGTTGTAGTTACTAAGTCATACTAATGAGCACATACTTAAACACATAAACACATAAAGTCTTTTATTATCTTCAATGAATTAAGAAATTCATCTCTTAGAACTAGATAAGAGTTTTCCTTTACTATGTTCTTCCTATAAGGCTATTACCTAAGGTTGTTCCCCCACCTAAGGTTCATAACCTACAGCTTTGATACCAACCTGTGACACTCTCAAATCTGGGTACTTCCATTCCTACATGATTTGGTGTTCACTATACAAACATCATATATCTATCTACCCATAATAAAAACAAACCATACAATAGATAGAAATAAATCCTCCCCTTATGGGGTTACAACATCTGAATAATAAATACAATCCCAGGCCATACTAACCTTAAACATCTGTGCGGAAACATAAACAAATAATAAGTCTTAAACAACATCAAGTCTAAATATCATTACATAACCACATAATAACCAGTCTTCAGTACTTGGTAATCTTGCCCTTGCCTTTACTAGTGGAAGGCTCGTCTGATCTTTCGTTCTTAACTGCAATGTTATTATTATGCAAGAGTTAGCACGATTGCCCACAAGTATAACAATATAACAAAGAAATAATAACATGCGAGTAAATCAAAGACTTCTGAAATAAAGCTCAACTTTTGAATCAAGAATGAATAACAAGAATTCAAAAGAACTTCTGAGGGTCACAAGACCTTGAACTATGTCCTAGGTGGTCAAGTGTTTATACTTGAAACCTTTAACAGTTATAAGACTATGGACCTTTCTTCTCATACTTAGGGGGATCAGCCCTTAGTACCATACTGTGCACAATATCTTAACGCTAACGCATAAGTAATCCCCTATACAGGGTTGTTCATCTCAGTTTGACATTTGAGTCTGTACCAAAGGAAGTTTGGTTTGGATAATTCATCAAGGGTTCTGAAATTTAGAACGCTCATCAACTATGGACTAGTCGAATCATTAAGGGTTCGCTAGTCTAACAAGATTTAATAGTAAATGGTATTTAAATTGAATAACAATCTCAAGAGGTATACAATAGAACAAGTATTGTATAACAGATTCATACTTTGAAAAGATAATTAATCTTTAATATAACAAATCAAACTTGATTTAATAATAACGAGAATTGCTTGAAGTAATTTACAAACTTGAATAATGATAACAAGTAGGGTTAGGAAACTTACCTCGTGCATAGATTATACGTTAATTTATACACGTTCCTTAATTTAAATCCTACATATCATTTACATTCATAATAGCAGTCAGTTATAACGTGCTAGTCATCACAAGTTCATTCTCTTTGTCTAACTTGGATTATGACCATACTTAGTCAAATTACTACATTCATTGTCACATAATTTACATCTCACGAACATTAAGGTAACTATGCATTCAATCATTTGATTCACACGTAATTCTGATATGGACGTGTTAAGAATTTACTTTAACATCTCATTATATGTTTAACCTATTTTTTTTATTCATTAGGTTGAGTTACTATTACATTTCTATACTTGAATACTAAAAATTTTGCATTTCTGGACATTCTGCTAAGTGGCGCTGCGGCGCCACAGTTATACTATTTCTCGACGTTGCAGCTTGAGACCTGGCGCTGCGGCGCGAGATTTATACATGGAGTTGGTGCCGCGGCGCGAAACTCCAGATTCTGAATTTCCAGTTCGCGAAGAACACAGAATCAGGCGAATTTATCATACATGGTCACTAAATTCATCAATTTAAACATACCCATATACTAGAATTCGTACCTTATCATTAATTAACCCTTCTAGCATGATTTTAACATGTTAAAACACTTAATTAACAAAATCAACACAAATAATTTACTGTTCTTGATGTTCTTGAATGTTTTGAACATAAATCATGAAATTCAACGCCACGAATTCGTTATAACACCAAATCCATCCATTCAAGTTTTGTTTACTTTGTTTTAACATGCATAATCATATATGAGTGTGAATTTTACAAAATAATTTATGTTTGACATATTAATTTCACGTATAAGGGCCATATGGCTATATTCTATACTCTGTAAATAACATACGTTATAAAATTATGAACTGATGATAAGGAAACCTGTATAACATATAATAAAACATGTTATGCTAATCATATTATTACATATATCCATATAACAACACAATTTCTCATTTACAGAAACTTTACAGAACTTTGGAAGCCATTTTCTAAGAAACTTATACGACGTAATAAAAAATTGGGTTTAAAGGAATTACCCAGAGTATAGAGTGCAGATTAATGAAGATTCCTCAGGTGCTTCTTCAATCACTCACCCACTCACAATCTCCTTAAACAATTTTCTAAATTTCTCTCTGTGAAGCTTTGCTAGACTTAGAAATAACAAGAGGAAGAAGACGTATAAAAAGAATAAGAATTGACACATTGTGGAGGTCAGTTACCCATCATGGGTAAACTGCTATAACTCCCTTTAAGGCCTTGTTTGGCTTGAACAAAAATAACCCTTCTAATTTATTTTAATTAATTTCCTATACTATATTTTAAATCATGTCACACCCAATTGCACAATAAATCAAATATCTTATTTTAGTTTAATTTAACTAAAATATAATAATTTCTCACTAATTGACATAGTCAAATAATTATATTCTCATTTATTAATAATGCCAATTTATTAAATTTCTAATTAATTAGTACATTAATTAAAATAACATTATGCTTATTAAATATTTCATTTAATTCAATAAGCTCACATAAATACATACTTGAATAATAATTATTCTCCACATTAATTTAATAAATATAACACATATAATTAAATTAATCTACTACAATTGCATCAATTAATTATTTAATCTAATAATTAATTCATCAAAAATATTTATTCAATCCAATAAATATTAAAATTAAATTACAAAATCTCATTTGTCATATCTTTCCCCCCTTAAAAGGATTCTGTCCCCAGAATCACGAATCAATAAGTTCGACCCGTTACATTCTCCCCCCTTACAAAGATTCTGTCCCCAGAATCGCTTACACATAATTTAAGTAAATAAATGAGGATAATTCTTCATCATATTCTCTTCAAGTTCCCATGTAGCTTCTTCAGCGTTGTGGTTCCTCCAAATTACCTTAACAAAAGGTATTACTTTATTTCTGAGAACTTGCTCTTTTCGGTTGACAATTTGAACAGGAATTTCTTCATAAGATAAGTCTTTTTCAAAACGCAGGGGTTCGTATTCAATTACATGTTTGTAATCGGGTTTGTAGGGTCGTAAAACTAAAACATGAATGATATTGTGGACATTCTCGAGTGCTGGAGGTAATGCTACCTCACATGCTATCCAATACACCTCTCACAAGAGTAAAAAATTTTCAAATCATATTGAGGAGTCATATAGACTATAAACTTTCATTTTCGAAAAGGTTTATAAAGAAATTCATCCGCAAGTCGTCTTATCTTACAGACATAGTGGGTAATTAGCCTGGTATGCCCTGTACTTATTAAGTACTGCTGGTCTGATCTGTTTCTCGTCACTGCCATAGGTCCAAAAATTTTACCTCAGTTTTATCGAATTCCGTACCAAAACAATTTGGTTCGGGAAAGTTTCAAAGAATGCTAAGAATTTTTTATAAAAATTGGTCTAGCCGAATCAAATAGCTTAGACCCATATCAATAATCAATTTCAATCGAAATACGAATGTGTATAGCCAAACGCCGTTGGCAAATTAAAATTTTAAAATAGTTTGAAAATGACGCCATGATGCCGTACTGTATTATCAGCCCGTTTGAGGATGCCGTCATTATATGACTTTGCCATAACACATCAAACAATAGTGGGACAACGATTTTTAGATCGAATTTAACACTAAGTATTCCTATATTTACAATTACATTAACTTTTTATCATCTCTGCACCAGGTTACATGGTACATAAGTGATAACTAAAAATAAATTTTTGATATTTCAAATCATTTTCGTCTAGCCGAAACAAGTAGTATAAACTATTTTTTAAACCGTTCAAAAATAATTGCAAATCAGTTTTATCATCTCAGCAGGTAACGAGGTGTCGGTGGCCCGAAGTCTACGAATACACAATGGTCACCTGAAGTTGAGAATAAAAATTCATTTCCAAAAACATACAGTGCGTATTTAGCTTGATGTCAAAAATTTTGAATCTAACATAGCTATAAGATTTGGAAAAACCTAATCTTCCACTAATGATCCATTTCTTAAACAATCTATCTGTTCCTATTATCCTCAATACTCCATTCACACATATCTATACCCAATTCGTCAAACCACACTCATGAGTTTAGGAACGTTCCACAATCATATGAGTTTAAGGACTTGTCCTAGTCAGACCTTTGGCATCCATTCGCTGAGGGGTTCATAAATATTTCATATAACTATGAGTCACGAATGTACCATAAGTATGAGTTTTAAGAACTCGTACTTAACCTTATATTCTCTAACTATATTCTTCCTATCTGTTATACACCTGAGAAAAGAATCACCTTTTCAACAGGTATATAGCAAATAGTGCGACACAATTTATAGTACAACTGAAATCCCACTTATTCCTAACACCATTCTCAATACGAATTTTATTTAATCTGTATTCATAATCCTTTACTGAATCTGTACCAATTCATAGACACACAATAATCTTACTGTAAACTTTTCAATCATTAGATTGATTCTTTTCCCTGCTATCACCTTATCAGATCACGGGGTGATCTCATCGTATATATTAAGATTCATTTCTATGCTATGATCGTTTTATTTTACGATCTACTGTCCCTGTACTTTTAGTCTTTGATACTCCATCTATTCACCATTACTGTTCAACTTTATTATCAGAGTTAGGGAACTCTGTATCTTTTACAATTCGCTGAGATTCGTCTTTGAATCTTACCGACACACTAACTCGATTTGAGTTAATACTTATCCTATTCACTGCGATTATTAGTCTCAGGTAATCCTACCTAAGGTTCATAACCTACGCTCTTGATACCAATTATAAAAGCCCCAAAGCCGGGTCCCGAATCACCACGGATCTGGTATACTATTTCTATAATAATTTGCGGAAGATATAAACATAAATTGTTATACATTAAACTTTACACATTAATCCCCAAGGTCGAGTAACCTTAACTTATACACATTTCATAACCTATTTGACTTACAATGTCATTAATATACAATGATTTTACAAGTTTAGCTGCACTTATATTCCAAAACTAGACTTATCTTTGACTTTATCTATATCCGACGTATTCGTCTTAATCTGCAATATTTAATCATAATATAGCAAGGGTGAGCAACAAGTTTGCCCAGCAAGTTTAAATTTATTTGAGGATATATCATGATTGAAAGAATATGAATAAAAGGCTGGCTACGTTCAACAATATAATTGTGAACTAGCAGGAATCAAATTTCATAACTGAACAATCAGGACGACATGAATAAATGTCAATAATAAACATGAACACAATATCTGGATCAGATGGTAATGAAGGTGATCAACCTTTCATACATGATGAATACATGCAATATGCACAAAGTGCAAATCAATAATTCATAGACATGGTAATCAGCAATGATTAACCATAAGCATATTCGAATGAAACAACTCGAGGTCGAGTTAAAGAAAACGTGCACAATAATTAGAAGTTCTAGGTTAGGAACTTACCTGTATCACCGACTACTGCTACACAGTTTATATCGCTTTATCTGAAGAACTAATATTAATAATATAGATCTCCAATATTAGAATAATATCATCACAGTATAATACTGTTAATTAAAGTTATAAAATAACCTAAACACATAACACATATTCCTATCCGTCCACAAATTACCTAAGACTCAGTATCAAGTCAAACTATTTTAGTTTGAGTTGAATATGACACTATTCTGACATCCCGACGGTCTAGTCGGACTATTCTCGAGCCTAATAACACTAAGACTCGGTCTAAACACTTAACAATTAACTTATATAATTTTCTATTCAGTTAAAACATTTTTCAAAGACTCGAAATAATTTTTAAGTAATTATTACCATTTATCATAATTTTTCAATCACTTATATCGTATTTATATAATATAAATACCACATTATTCTCTTATCATTAATATTTATTTAATATTAAATATTAATGAAAATTATAACATAATATTATAATATATTTATAATACTACAAAGTATTTTTAATACCATAAAATCACATTTATATAATTTTTAAACATTTAAATACATTATCCAATAATTGGCATTAATATTAAAATATTAATATTTTCTGACAAAATATCAAAAGTTATATTTTATAACTTAAAATATTTTTCAAACCCTTAAATCATTTTTATATGATTTTTGAAGCATAAATTCTATTTTTCCATAATTTATTTAATATATTCGTTAAATAAATCAATTACCATTAATATTAATTTATTAATAAAATTCATCACAAAATATTAAAAGTCATTAAAAATAACTTCAAATATTGTTTAACACCATAATAAATTTTTAAATGATTTTTCAAGTATTAAAATCATTTTTAAGTAATTTATTTAATATTATAATTAAATAAATTAAATATAATTAATATTCCAAAAATATTAAATATTAATGAAATATATTCAAAATTATTAAAAACCCATTTTTAGGCTTTAAAATAAATTTTAAGAATTTATTTTGTATTTTTAATAATTAAAAACTATTTTTCTCTAATTATTTATTAAAATAATTAATTTTCAGAAATTAAGTGTCACTAAAGGGCCCTATAGCGACAGAACCGTCGCTATAGGTGTTCTTGAGCCTGCCTAGAAATTCAATCACAGTTTGCAGGGTGGTATGTTTGACTATCATTTAAACATTGGTTGTTATGTCTTCTAGGCTGCTAAAATGTTAATGTTGTAGTACTGATGTAGTACTACAACTCTAAACCAATTTAATGGCCTAATCATTACACAACATAGAGATTAAATCTCTCAAAAACTTTGTCAGACGCTGTTCTTCATTTTTGGGTTTTCTAGAAATGAAGAACAGTTCATAGTGCCTACTTTAGATCCTTGTAGCTTGCAGTCTAGGTCTTGTTTGTGTAATCTAGTGGTTCAATCTTGTAGAACACGTCAAGGAACATTTACAACACATCAGGTTATCCTAACAACATCACAGGAACAAAATCTGGCATGGTCAAACCATGTTAAAAAACTGTTCTTGGTGAATTCTGGGTTTTCCAGAAATTCATCAAAACAGGTGGTCAACCCTACTTTGACCCTTTATATCTTTGATCCAGTGTAAGATCTAAGTGATCTAATGTCATGTATGTGTAGTATACATGTCAGGCTACAACATTAATACAACAACATGGTCTAAAACATTAACACAAGAAAGATCAAGGCACTACAAAACGACTGTCAGACCATTCTGGAAATCTGGGTTACCCAGAAACCAGTTTGGTCATGGTCGGTCAACCATGTTTGACTGCTTATATCTAAAGATCTAGACATGGTATGGAGGTGATTCCACTTCCAGTCTACTCTCCTCATGACATATAACAACTCTAAAACTTAAAACACAATAAATCAGTAACATACAAGGATCTATGAGCCCTGACATATGACTGTCAGGCCATATTTTTAGGGTTCATAGTCAGTCCTTAAAAACCTATTTTCTTGCATCTAGATGTTATGGATCATTGATATAAAATCTTGGATTACTAAATAACATCATAATACACAACTCTAACCAACAAACAACAACATCTAACATCAAATCACAAGATTTTCATAAAGCTAGGGTTTATACCTTTTTATGCCTGATTTTTGATTTCTGATCCTTTGTTGCTATTCTTGGCAAGCTAAAGGATGTTCTTGGCTTAACTTCTCACTCTCTCTCACTCCCCATTTCGAAAATTATAGAGAGAGAAGGTCTTGGATAATATGAAAAGTAAAGTAAGTTACTTTTCTTAAGTTTTAAGTTTAATCTTTTGATTCATGAACCAAATCTTGCAAGGTGGCACATATATCTGATATGGGATAGATTTTATCACATGGCAATATCAAATGGGGTGAGTCACCAAGATTTGGTGTAATCTTTTACGTAAAAAGTAAGAAAAAGGGCATTTTCTTTATTTCGCACCTACTAAGGGTAATTTGGTCTTTTCATCTATAAATTGAAAGGTAATTTGTACATTTTCAATATATTCCATAACTTATTACACTTAAGCTTTTATAATTAACTTTTGAATTCCTAAATTAGGGTTTCAGATTCCCAGAACTAAAATTAGGGTTTTCGGACGTATCGTTAGGGTTTTTAAACAGTCGTTAGAGTTTTCTAACTTAATAACCATGACGTTCTTAACCCAACTTTAGGGTTTGATAAAGTTTTAACTTATCCAATCAATTCCTTGATCTTAGATGTAAGACCCCGAATTTTATGAAATGAAAGTATTCAATTTTCTTATAATTATTATTTTATTTAGTAAATGGTTAAATTGATAAAGGGTTAAAGTTAAGGATGACATGTGAACATTTTGCAAAGTAAGCAAGTTGATATAAAATATTTGTTGTGTCGGGAAATATTTATTTGGTCGGGGAATATCCATACGAAGACATCATCATTAGTGGACCCCACAACGGAATAACTGTCGGAGTTAGAAAACGACAGAAATATCTTTTTATAAAAATAACGGCGAAAGTTTTACTGTTAAACTGCTAAAATACCCGGTGGTAAAAGTATAGTAATACACGTGGTTGCATAGTAGCACCTGGTATTGATTATTGATGCTTACTTAAGAAGCCATTCAGTTTATTCAATTATTGCTACGGTAATTGCTGCATAATATCTCTCATATTATTGATTCAATTATTGTCACAGTATCATCTGCATAATATTTTATATTATTTAATCAATAATTGAGATGACAAAGTTATTCATATTATTATTTGCAATATTGACGATGTCTAGAAAGTTCTGTCGAGGAGAGGTTTGATCACCTAATTACGCGCCAATAGGGAGAAATTCTTACCGGAAAGCCCTCTTTCCTGGGAATGATCTGGTTGTTAAATATTATGAGTTATAATATTAATGATGAATAATTGTTAATAGATTAAAAATGTGTTTATTAAAGATAAATAATTTGTGGTAAATATTTATTCAATTTTTGATATAAATAGAGGTGTTTGTTATGAGGTATTTGTTATAAGTTTGACTTATTATTCCATGAGGAGATGTGCTAATTTTTCATACCATTGGTTGAAGTTATAATAGTAAATCTACATGGATCGTTGGTTGAAGATATAATAGTAAATCAATATGGACCGCTGGTGGAAAATTATAATAGTAAATCAATATGGATCGTTGGTTTAAAGTAAATCAGTATGTATAGTTGCTTTAAGTTTTAATAGTAAATCAATATGGACCGTCCATTTAAAAGTAAATTAATCTGGACTGGTCATGAATTAGTTACTATTCAATCCTTTTTCCTATAAATAGAAGCCCATTCCTTCATTATTTCTTATGAATTCACTAAAACTCTAGAGAGAGAAACTATAGAGAGAAAGAAGAGGAGTATTCTGCTATTACCCTAGTGTAGTCTCCAAATTTTTTTATCAAGGTAAGGGGTGTTATTTATTTTGTATTCGTAAAGGATATTATTTGTTGTATTCATAAGGGGTGTTATTTATTTCATATTCACTTAAGATATTATTTTTCGTATTCATAAGAAATATTATCTTCGTTTAATATTCGTAAGGGAATTTATTTATTTTATTTGTAAGGGGTATTATTTCTTTCGTATTCATGAAGAGAGTTATTTTCTTTCAATACTCGTAAGGGTTGTTATTCCATTCTTTATTATTCTGTGGGAATAACCTGTCTACGCGGACTACCGCATGCATGATAAAATCTTTTGTTATTCCATTATTTGTTATTTTGTGAGAATAACCTGTCTACGCGGACTATCGCATGCATGGTGAAATCTTTTGTTATTCCATTCTTTATTATTCTTTGGGAATAACCTCTCTACGCGGACTACCGCATGCATGGTGAAATCTTTTGTTATTCCATTTTTTATTATTCTGTGGGAATAACCTGTCTACACGGACAACCGCATGCCTGGTGAATAACCCTTCATATTAAATTGTTATTAAATTATGGAAATGATCTATCTACGTGGACTACTGCATGACAGGTGAAAATTCATTTGCAGTGTTCGTATATTATTTCTTTTCATATTCTTAAATCTAAACTTACTATGGTAAGTATTGCTTCTATAATTCCTGAAATTAGTGGAATATCCTTGAGTTTTGCGCTTCATTCAGTATCGTTTCATTGGAATATTGATATGAACTTTCTTATTAAATATTAATATTTTCACCCGGGGTATTATTCACGGGTTACTATTCACTCAGGTACTATTCACTCGGGTATTAATCACTAGGGTATTCAGAGCATTTTTCATGTCGGGGTACTATTCACGGGGTACTATTCCCGAAGTACTATTCACGGGGTACTATTCACGATAAAAATTAATTTCTTTTTTGTCCAAGATTATTTTTGATACATGAATATTATTCTTGAATTTCACTCCACAAAGCAGTATCATGTTGACAATTTGGACATTATTAAATTTTTGGATAAATTAAATTATAAATATTTAAAAATTTATTCTTTGCATTCTTTCAATTGAATTCTTATATCATTGTCATCATCCTCATGCTTATATTGTGTAAAAGTCATCTGTGGCTTACGTGCATGGATGTACTATTGATTGGTATGATTATGACAAGGGATTGTTCGGTATAATCATGACCGTAATGTTACAAATGATGTGATAAAAGTCCTCATTGGCCCGTGGCTTATTGATGGACAGTTGTTGGCATGATAATGACCATTAATAAAAATACTAATATCCTTGGCCCGTAGTGCATGGATAATTCGTGGTCGTGATACTAATGAATATCCTTGGCCCGTAGTGCAGGGATGATTCGATGATGTGGTTTATTTATTAAGCTGAGTCTCAGCGATAAAGTTGATGAAAAACTTTTAAATCATAGAAGATAGTAGATATCATGCTCTACTTGACTCTTCTAATGAATTGCTTGTTTCGTTGCAGTTAAACTTGATGTTTATTGTATTTTATCAGTTTAACACTGTTGAAGGCTAACGATAACTTATTCTGCACTATCTTAGTCATAATATTTCTTACTGGGCTAGTTGAGCTCACCCTTTCGTTTTCATTGTTCTCTTCAGGAAATGAGAATATAGTTGGGACTAGTCAGGGAACAGAGTGATGGTCCGAGATGGTGCATTAGTAGTCCTCACTATTCTGTGAAATAGTGTGATAATAATTGTAATGAGGACTCCATTGAGTGTGGATATTGTCTAGAAGGCAATATTCTTGTTTAAACTCTCAGCTATGTTTTGTCGTATTTTACACGACAGTTGTATAATTAAGTTTGTAGTTATATTTTGTACCATGTATTTGGCGACTCAGAATAGGTGATGTATACCTATTTTGAGGGCGTCACAGTTGGTATCAAAGCTTAGGGATATGATCTCTGGCTGAAATGTGAGACTACAACTAGGAGGGGAGAAACGGAAAATTTCTTTGCTAGTATGACGTACCTAAGTTTATTTGGTATTTATTTGGTCAGTCGGAGTATAGAGATAATATGTGGCATGTCAATTAACCCTTATTTTTTGACAGTGTTTGAGAATGGCATCTGAAAATGTTGAGATAAGCAATAAGGCACATGAGACCGTTTAGTCACCAACGACCAACAACACGATAATAATCGCACCAGTGGCAACGACCATCGGAACAGTGATAACCATCGTGGAGGAAATTATCATGCTAAAAATGGTAACCACTTTGGTGGTAACCATGGCCAAGTTAATAGAAGAAATAATTTAGGTGGAAATTTCAAGAAGAGAAGATTTAACGGTGACAGGAAGACATCGACAGTAGCACCAGCACCAGTAACAAATTCTAGGGGAGGAGAACGACCGCCAGTTAGATGCTACAGATGCGTAGAAGAGGGACACATAAGTCCAAACTGTTCACAGCCTTCCAAGGTATGTTTTAATTGTGGAAAAGATGGTCAAAAAGCTCAATTTTGTCCTGTAGCGAAACCAAGTCCAGCTGGGACGGTGGCACCAAAGGCGGATACGGACAAAACAAAGTCGGTGGTTTCAGGAAGAGCGTTTTTCGTAACTTCTCAAAAAAAAGTGAGTAACCCGAACGAAGTTAGCACGTGTTAGTTAATCATAAATTCTTACGAAGTCTATATCTTATTTCAAACCGGTTCTACCCATTCTTTTATTTCACCTAGTTGTGTTCAATGTTTGAACTTGACCCTTGAGAAATTAGACTTTGACTTATCTGTTGAAACTCTGTTGGGAGAAACCTTCATTACATCCACTGTTTATAAATCCTATTTGATTCAAATTGACACTTTCACGTTACCTGTCGATCCTATCTCTTTGAAAATACTTGCATTTAATGTGATTTTAGGGATTGATTAGTTAACAACTCATCATGCTAAAATCGATTGTTTTCGTAAGGTTGTTAGCTTTCATATTTCTAACCAACCTATTATGCGAATTCAAGCAACCAAACCACTAAAGTCAAACACTTTCATATCAAGCCATAAAGTCATTCGATTATTGAAAAATGGATGTCAAGCTTTCTTAGCCTATGTCACAGATTTAAACAAAAATACGTCAGATTTGAATGATATTCCTATTGTTAATAAATTTCTTGACGTATTCCCTGAAAAACTTCCTAGCCTACCCCTAGAGCGTGAAATCGAATTTTGTATTGACCTTAAACCCATTCTAAAACCCTCAAATATTTCTTCACCCAGAACGAACGTAACATGTGCCAAAGACGTTGGCTCGAGCTGTTGAAGATTACGATAATACCGTCCTAGAAAAGTGAATATGGTAGCTGACACATTAAGTAGAAGATCGTATGCGTTTATGAGTGCGATATTGTTCACACAAAGACCCATTTCGTACGACTTACAAAAGATGGAGATAGAGTTAAAGACTCCAAGAAACTATGTGAAGATAGCGAATATATGATTAGAATCGACTTTAATCGATAAAGTTAAACTGCTCAAGCTACAGACCCCGAGCTGATGAATGTGAAGAAGAAGGTTCAAGAAGGCGTTATTCTAAAAGCAAGAATTGACGAAGAAAGGACAATCTCAATTCTCAATTTTATTGGCCCATTTAAAATCCTCGATCGAGTAGGAACTGTGGCCTATAGACTTGCTTTACTGCCAAGTATGTCGCATGTTCATAACATTTTTCACGTATCAATGTTACGTAAATATGTGGACGACCCTAACCACATTATTGAATTAGAACTAGACGAGATAGCAGAAGATTTAACGTATGAGGAGATACGTGTTAAAATCTTAGATAAGAAGGATCATATTCAACACTCAAAGGTTATACCTCAAGAGTTAGAATCTGACGAGGTATCATCATCTCTTCGGCATACCAGGTACGTACGCAAATTTCGAGGGCAAAATTTCATAAGGAGGAGAGATTGTAAGACCCCGAATTTTATGAAATGAAAGTATTCAATTTTCTTATAATTATTATTTTATTTAGTAAATGGTTAAATTAATAAAGGGTTAAAGTTAAGGGTGACATGCGAAAATTTTACAAAATATGCAAGTTCATATAAAATATTTGTTGTGTCGGAGAATATTCTTTTGGTCAGGGAATATCCATACAACGACACCATCATTAATGGACCCCACAACAGAATAACTGTCGGAGTTAGAAAACGACAGAAATATCTTTTATAAAAATAACAGCGAAAGTTTTACTGTTAAACTGCTGAAATATCCTGTGGTAAAAGTACAGCAATACGCGTAGTTGCATAGTAGTACCCGGTATTGATTATTGATGCTTACGTAAAAAGCCACTCAATTTATTCAATTATTGCTACAGTAATTGCTGCATAATATCTCTCATATTATTTATTCAATTATTGTCACAGTATCATCTGCGTAATATTTTATATTATTTAATCAATAATTGAGACGACAAAGTTATTCATATTATTATTTGTAATATTAACGATGTCTAGAAAGTTCTGTCGAGGAGAGGTTTGGTCACCTAATTGCCCGCCAATAGGGAGAAATCCTTATCGAAAAGCCCCCTCTTTCTTGGAAATGATCTGGTTGTTAAATATTGTGAGTTATAATATTAATGATGAATAATTGTTAATTGATTAAAAATGTGTTTATTAAAGATAAATAATTTGTGATAAATATTTATTCAATTTTTGATATAAATAGAGGTGTTTGTTATGAGGTATTTGTTATAAGTTTGACTTATTATTCCACGAGGAGATGTGCTAATTTTTCAGACCGTTGGTTGATGTTATAATAGTAAATCAATATGGATCATTGGTTGAAGATATAATAGTAAATCAATATGGACCGTAATAGTAAATCAATATGGATCGCTGTTTTAAAGTAAATCAGTATGGACCGTTGCTTTAAGTTTTAATAGTAAATCAATATGGACCGTCCATTTAAAAGTAAATTAATCTGGGTCGTTCATGAATTAGTTACTATTCAATCTTTTTTTCTATAAATAGAAACTCATTCCTTCATTATTCCTTACGAATTCATTAAAACTCTAGAGAGAGAAACTATAGAGAGAAAGAAGAGAAGTATTCTGCTATTACCCTAGTGCAGTCTCCAAATTTTTTTATTAAGGTAAGGGGTGTTATTTATTTTGTATTCGTAAGGGATATTATTTGTTGTATTCGTAAGGGGTGTTATTTATTTCATATTCACTTACGATATTATTTTTCGTATTCGTAAGAAATATTATCTTCGTTCAATATTCGTAAGGGATATTATTTGTTGTATTCGTAAGGGGTATTATTTCTTTCGTATTCATGAAAATAGTTATTTTCTTTCAATACTCGTAAGGGTTGTTATTACATTCTTTATTATTCTGTGGGAATAATCTGTCTACGTGGACTACCGCATGCATGGTGAAATATTTTGTTATTCCATTCTTTATTATTCTGTAGGAATAACCTGTCTACGCGGACTACCACATACATAGTGAAATCTTTTGTTATTTTATTCTTTATTATTCTGTGGGAATAACCTGTTTACGTGGACTACCGCATTCATGATGAAATCTTTTGTTATTCCATTCTTTATTATTCTGTGGGAATAACCTGTCTACGCGAACTACCGCATGACAGGTGAAAATCCATTTGCAGTTTCTTATATTATTTCTTTTCATATTCTTAAATCTAAACTTACTATGTTTATTATTGCCTGTATAATTCCTAAAATTAGTGGAACATCCTTGAGTTTTGCGCTTCGTCCAGTATCATTTCATTGAAATATTGATCCGAACTTTCTTATTAAATATCAATATTTTCATCCGGGGTACTATTCACGGGGTACTATTCACTCGGGCATTAATCACTGGGGTATTTGGGGCATTTTTTATGTCGGGATACTATTCTCGAAGTACTATTCACGGGGTACTATTCACGACAAAAATTGATTTCTTTTCTGTCCAAGATTATTTTTGATACATAAATATTATTCTTGAATTTTATTCCACAAAGCAGTATCATGTTGACAATTTGGAGATTATTAAATTGTGGATAAATGAAATTATAAATATTTAAAAATTAATCATTTGCTTTCTTTTAATTGAATTCTTATATCATTGTCATCATCCTCATGCTTATATTGTGATAAAAGTCATCTGTGGCTTACGTGCATAGATGTACTATTGATTGGTATGATTATGACAAGGGATTGTTTGGTATAATCATGACCGTAATGTTATAAATGATGTGGTAAAAGTCCTCATTGGCCTGTGGTTTATTGATGGACAGTTGTTGGCATGATCATGACCATTGATGAAAACACTAATATCCTTGGCCCGTAGTGCATGGATAATTCGTGGTCGTGATACTAATGAATATCCTTGGCCCGTAGTGCAGGGATGATTCGATGATATGGTTTATTTATTAAGCTGAGTCTCAGCGATAAAGTTGATGAAAAACTTTTAAATCATAGAAGATAGTAGATATCATGCTCTACTTGACTCTTCTAATGAATTGCTTGTTTCGTTGCAGTTAAACTTGATGTTTATTGTATTTTATCAGTTTAACACTGTTGAAGGCTAACGATAACTTATTCTGCACTATCTTAGTCATAATATTTCTTACTGGGCTAGTTGAGCTCACCCTTTCGTTTTCATTGTTCTCTTCAGGAAATGAGAATATAGTTGGGACTAGTCAGGGAACAGAGTGATGGTCCGAGATGGTGCATTAGTAGTCCTCATTATTCTGTGAAATAGTATGATAATAATTATAATGAGGACTCCATTGAGTGTGGATATTGTCTAGAAGGCAATATTCTTGTTTAAACTCTCAGCTATGTTTTGTCATATTTTACACGACAGTTGTATAATTAAGTTTGTAGTTGTATTCTGTACCATGTATTTGACGACTCAGAATGGGTGATATATACCTATTTTGGGGGCGTCACATTAGATCACAAATGCAGACATAAAATCACTGATTAAGGTTTAATAATTTAACCTTAACGTTCTCAATATAATTTTAGGGTTTGTCATTAATGTAACTCATCTGTTCAAAATTTGATCCTTAACCCACAACTATTCACATATATGATCACATGTACCGACTCGTATACACTTAGATACTTAACCTTATACATCTTCACCAAAAGATTTTAAATCCACCAAAATCCTTCACAGAATTTTGAAATCCTTAAAATTTCTTCATAGAAACTTCAAATCCATACACTTATTTTCAGTCTAGGTCTATCATATAACCTTTAATCCATCATTTTAGGATTTTAATAATTATCTAAATTCTCGAGTTGTCACAGCTTCATAGGTTGGTATCAGAGCTGTGGGGTATAAAACTTAAAGGTGGAGGGGGGGGGAGAAAACCTTAGGCCATAACCTTAAGAAGAGTTAGAGAAGCTACTAGTAATTAACATCATGATGAGTTTTAAGTGGTGAATTGAGGAAATTCATTACTAGAAGAAATAAAAGATGAAGTTAACCCTAAAAATGCATTAAATGTGATATGTGTTTATAATATTCTAATGTTGTGTACTAATCAAGATAATTTGTCTTATTGTAGATGTCAGGAGATAACATGATGTATAAAGATATACATGTGGTTAGTGAAGAGTCCGTGAACCAGATAGAGATTTTACCAACGCCCGTAGCTGAGATACCAATGGTGGTAGTGGTTGAGTCAGGAGATTTCGAGAACATAGGGTTTACATCCTTGTTCGATGGAATGTCTGAGGATGAGGTGGAGGTAGTATCGTTTAATGCTGTAATACCTACAGAGGAGATGCCACCAGTAGAGTAAGTGAAAGAATTATTCATGACCGTGTCAGATAGGAATGTCCAATTAGGTAATGAGGTCAAGGAATTGAATGAGGAGATCCATGACATCTTGGAGGACTAGAGAGATATGGAGACGTTTTGGGAGGTGGAACATGATGATAAAGTTTTTGCAAAGGACAAAGTCTACGAGCTAAAACATGAGGCCTTTGAGCTTAGAAAGGAGCTAAAGGCCAAGAAATAGAAGATTTGTAAGATGTCCTATATTCATAGGAGTTCTCATGAGGATTATCAGCGACAAGTTGCTGAGTATCCTGTGGAAGCAGGGCAGACTCGGCATACGATCAGTCGAGATGTGTTGACCAGTCTTGCCGATGCAGATTATGCGAATGCCATTAGGAAAATGTAATCTAGTTAATAACTAGAATAGGTATAGATATGTAAATATTGTGTATCTATGTAGTGACGTAAAACCCTCTTTTGTATAATCAAAGTGTAGTCTTTTGTAAATCCCAATTTTTAGAAAGTAATAGCGGGAAAGTAATGTAATTAGCTAAGGCTGTGTAATGGTAAACGATGTAGTATTATACTACAAAGAAGGAAGCATATCAATATAATTACTTTATTGAACATATTTTGGGATGAGTTTGGGTTATTGTTAAAACTGAATAATGACTAAATGATAAGAATAAAGTAATAATGAAATGTTATTCATTTTAACAGAAAGATGCCGCTAAGAAGAAGACAACAAAATCAGGAAGCTAATGTGAATTAACTAGAAGGGGGACCAATTAACCTGATGCAGAAGTTTGTTAACTTATTAACAGCTGCTACTACGTTTAAGGATTTTAAGAGTGTAGGTCCGCCAGAGCTCAAAGGAACCACGAACCATATAAGAGCCCAAACTTGGGTAAAAGAGATTGAAAAGGCATTTGTAATTACAAATGCCGAAGAAGGGCAAAAGACTTTTTTTGCCACCTACATGATGAAGGGAGATGCCAACTTTTGGTGGGAGGCAAACCAAGTTAGGGCTGAAGTGGAGAATGTAACGTGGACACGGTTCAAGGAGATATTCTTCGAGAACGATTTCCCAACAAGTATGCAAGGTAGGATGGAGATGAGATTCTTAGAACTAAAATAAGGGAATCTGATTGTTCCCCAATATGCTGCCAAGTTCGATGTGTTAGTTCCCAGTAGGCACACAATAGATCTAGAAGGGGGGAAGGTTGAATAGATCCTTTTTATTTTTAAATACTTTTCTCGTTTATTTTGTATTGCTAATGAATTAGCATATGACAAACATAAGAATCTTTTCAGGCACAACGGAATAAGTAAAAGACCCCCTTCATTGATATATTCATAATTATACATACATTGTTCTTAGAGTTAGTTCAGTGATAAGCAGTTAATTCATACATAGCAGTTATAGCAGTTAAGTACATAATGTAATTGATATAAAGTAAAAGACACAAGGAATTTTAAGTGGTTCAGAGACTCAAGCTCCTAATCCACTCTTCTTCTTTTAACTAGCAGGATTTCCACAAAGGAAGGGCAACACCCTGAACCACTAAGATTCCTTCAAGGCCAGCAGCCTTGGAACTTCAGTTCACTAAGAACTCTTCAAGGCCAGCAGCCTTGGAACTTTTCTAGTTCCCTAAGAACTCTTCAAGTCCAGCAAGCTTGGAACTTCATTTAGTCCCTCTGGACAAGGAGCCCTCAGGCCCTGACTTCTTGTTGGTGTTGTTGTTGTTGTTGGTGTTGAGCTGCTAAGATGTCTTTAAGCTTGAACATCTTCTATACTTAGCAGCTTGGTGTGGTTCTCTTTGCATTCTGCTTTGAGTCTAGACCACATCTTCTTTGGTGCAGCTGATCTTCATTCTATTTTTCTCATCTTTATATGATGTCAGCTGAGCACCATCACCATTTGGGTTTGCTAAGTGTTTGAGCTTTTGGTACACTTCGTCTGGCACTTAGCATTCCCTGAATCCTTCTTGACTGGTTGGCAGATATGGTTCTGCACTTGTTCTGATTCAGCTTTTGGTTTATGGTGATTCGTAGAGTGGCTCTCTGGATCTTCTTTGTGCTCTACCACTCTTTTGAATGCTATCTTCTTGTCCTTCTTGGCCCTCAGCTTAGCTGCCATCTTCATTGGCATTCTAATCTTTGTTGAGTGAAACTTTAGTCTATTTGAGTCCTTCAAATCTGCTTCAGTTCCACCCTCGTAGTCTCACTGTCACTGAGACTTATTCTGTTAAGCTCTGGTGGAACTCGTAGAGTCAATAGTGTAGCATTCCAACAACTCAATGATTTTGTAACTTTACAAATCATCAGCAACTCTTGATCTTTGAAGCTCTGGATTATATATACTCCTTCCCAATCTTCCCGTTGGTATATAGCCGTTGAAAGCTATTTGAATTGCTTCGCAGATCTCTAGTTATTTGGTGTAGATTACAGATGTGGCATGACATCCCCTTTATTACTTTCTGACTCTGCAGTCTACTGTTTCACCTACCCCGTCTGAGATGTCACTTTGATGTCTCGGGTAGGTAGTCAACTTTATTTCCTCCTTCTGATTTCTCGATCAGAGGTTGTCCTTTTGCATCGATGCTCTTAATAAGCTCTGTTCGAATATCATTCTTCAGATTGAACTGTTGTCAATGCTTCAACCTTCAGATAACCAAACTCTACGATTCTGATGCACATCTTCTTGGACTTGATCGTAGTGTCTTGTTGAATGTTGCTCATTGACAGGTGGAGACA